>JXWZ01003320.1:0-11709 GCA_000956215.1 Anopheles farauti No. 4
AAAACCACCCGCACCGAAGACCGTCGTTCGCCGTCACTAGAGCTGAAGAGTCTAGTTGTTGATGCAAAGCGAACGTTTCGTGCCTCTTCCTCAGCATCCTTGGCAGGACGGCCAGCAGGCACAATCGTGCACCACTTGCCCCGGTTTCATGGAGCGTGAGCTTTCAGTTCGCTCAGTCTTACCGATCGCAGACGGACGGTCTGGCCCATTCGGATGCATGCGTCTAGAGACGATCGTGCGCACCTCGTCGAACGAACTAATCACCATCATCATGCGCCTTCACAGCGTCCGCGACTGCTCTCTATAGCCTTAATTTATTGATGATCCACCACAGTTGCCACCACAGTGCGGCGGCGTGCGAGAATTCCCGGGCTGATCGACTGGTGGCACACGCTACGCACCAGACACGAGACGATAGGTTATTGATAGAAATCATTGATTTTCTTATTCCCATTCCCCATTCTCCTTCCGCCGTTCGCCGCACGTCCAATCCAATCGGTGATAATTTATTTTGCCTATCAATGTACGGCTTTTAACGCGCGTCCAAAGCTAATAATTAAATGCACACGGTGTATGATGAAGTGAGCCGATCGAAGCCCGGAACCACCGCCGTCGGAATTTCACGGCAGTAGCGGGCAACGCGACCGGCCGCGGCGGTTATTCCCTGTTTGGCCCTGCCCGGTGGCATCTTTCGACAAATATTTGTGTAGAAAGTGAGCGCATCTTCAGCCGAGAGGGCCACGCTTAGTGCAATGGGCACCGTACGATAGGGATTCGCAATCTCATCGGTAAGCCTTGGGAAAGGGTGCTCATGTGCCATCGTAAGTGCACCATAAAATACCCCCAGCAATGGGTTGGCGCACATTGTTTAAACGTTTTATTGTGGTCGTTACCGCGTTTTTGTCATATTTACTGCATTATCTCAATTATTACACAAAAGAATGTTTCAAATGCTTTTGCATGGCGCTAAAGAATGTCCCGTGTGACATTATAGGTGTTATAGGTTTGATAAAAAAAATCGTTCATAATTTGGTGATCCATTTCATTGAATCATTTAATCTCTTTTATACGAATTTTTGCATAGGAATAAAATAATAAATATTTATTACACGCCAAAAGTCTTCTAGGCTGCTTCAACTTATTAAAAATCAGTCAAGAACTATTTCAGGCAATTTGTTAAATTTGGAAAATTAATGAAATTTCACTGTTTATCGAACTTCCAATTTATGCTAGCTCTCAGCGCATAAAATGTGATTATAAAAAATTGCTGCACACTCACCTGCATTACCCAAAAGCTTGTGGACGGTACGATTTGATCTCCTGCTGTATCCATAAAACGATACCCGTACCGTATGTTTTTATCCGCGTGATCGTGCTGATCTGCGCGGGAATGTGCCACAGTGCTTGCTTAAAGTTCACACTTAAACCGCTCACTCACTACTCATAATCTTCGGTAAATTATGCGCAGAACTGTATGCTGTCGTCGAACGGAACGATATAAAAATTATCCACAATCATACACACAACACACATTTCCCGATGCGCAAAACCACAGCAACCACTCTATCACTGTCTCACCGGGCTTAGCCGCAAGTCACGCCGTGCTCATTACCATGCACGGCTAGGAAATCGCTTGATTTGCACATCCGATAACGCAATTGGCTTCCGCACTAGAAAATCGGGCATTAATACACCGTGTACGTGTGAACCCGGTCTCGATTAGTGTCGGAAATGTAAGAATAACAAGCATACAACCCTTCCTTCGCGATAACGCATTGCTGGCGCGTGCTAGATCGATTGCTTCACCACCTTACCGGAAGCACTGAATTCGTGAAATTAAGGCAAAGGAATGGAATGTATGTTCAACTAAACACACTCGTAATTACTACCAACTATGCACTCTTCGATCGTTGATTTAGTTTAACATACAACGGACAAGTATTACTTGCAAACACTTTGCACTGCTTATCAACTTGAGCGATTTCCACGCGGTTCGAAAATTAACATCAATCACAAGTACCGATAACACAGCCGCCAATCAGGTTCGTCGATAACACGTGGTCAGCCGGCGAAGTGACACTTACATTATTTCCAACAACACTACAAATGCGGATCCCTACCTGGTGTGAGTCTCACTAACACCAAGAACTTATCTGAAACATCGATTGGCTTAGATTGCACTTTCACTAGCTGATCCACCCGATGATCGGGAAACTGTGCGTACTTTAAAGGCACGCAAATGAAATACTCAGGGAAGGATTCACCAGGACCTGTTACGTTATTCCAATCCTAAGCTGGAGGCTTTGGAATTCGATTGATTTTATGTCACCTATCAAACAGGGTATATCGATTTAGAAGCTGATTTTGTATCGTCTTTTGCTATGGTTTCACAATCACCCCTAACATTGAGCACATTTTTGGATTCGTGACTAAAACCGTGTTCTCCTTATGTGCGATCACGCTGTTTTCGCCACAGGCGCGATCAGTTGAAAATTAAGGAACACTCAGCGCGCACACAACCTTCTCCGATCAGCATCACTTTGTTATGCTAAGGGTGATTCCTACCCCTAGCATGCTGCGGTTCGGTTGTAGCGGTGTCTGCTGCTATGCTCATTCGCAGTGATGTATCACTTGGGGAAAAGATCAGGTTCTCGAATGGTTTTTATTGTGGATGATTGATGATGTTATATTTTAATAGCAATCATATTTTTTTTAAAGTGCCACCAATTTTTGCACAAATTATTTCGTTAAAGTTGTTGCTCTTTTAGTTGAGAAAATATGAACAATTTAAGAAGGTTTCGATTGGATACATCACTGTTGTGAAAAAGTGTGCCTACTTTTAGCGCTTTTTCTCCTTCCACTAGAAGCAAAAACTAGCAAAGCATAAATATCAGATTGCAATTCTAGTTTTTTTATAACGTGAAAACTGTATGATTTAACATAATATTTTAAAAATAAAGTAGGTTTCCTAATCGTTGAAATTTTAACTTACATGCAATACATACGTTGCAAGAGCGTTTTAAGGCAGAGAATTTAGAGAATACCATGAAAATCTTTTAGGAAAAGCTGCAAAAAATTGGGTCTCTTTCATTGGTATGTTTTGAACCAACGATTTACAACTGGAACGGATATTTTGGATTCATAAAAAAAAACTTTAAATTAAGCTGCTTCCTTGTACAGGCCAAATAAATATTTGAATTTGAAATATTTTTTTATACAATATTTTTATTTGAACAATATATTAACCGAAAAGTAATGATTCGATGTTAATTGCATCAGTGTATCATATAATGTTTACATAGATTACTATCTTATTCGTTAAGAACCAATTAAGTTGTTAGTTTATTCAAGTTGTATCACATATTTAAAAGTTAAGTATGCTTGAGAAAATACTAAAACAAAAGAATAATAAACAAATCTATTTAAAAATAATGCTGTCTTAAGATTGGACAAAATTACGTAGGAAAATAATTATTATTTCGCCAGAGACGATGGACATTTCTCACTATCCAGTCCCAAATGAACACAGAGAGCGTTCATTCACGCACACTACTTTATAAAGACGCGCTGTACTGTCGTATGAAGTAGGCGTGACGCTGGAATCGGTTCATTTTCTAACGTTTTGGAATACGTTATATTACGTTACGTTACGTCACGTTACGTTAATTTGATGTTTACGTTTTTGATACACGTTTTCTTATATCGTTGTTGAAAAATGATATGGTTTAACACGTGTTGGGTTGGGATGTGGTATTTACCACATATACATAACCTTCCACTTTTAATCAAACTTATGATCCATTGCTCTACCGGATACTGTTCTATTTAGTTCAATTTATTTATGTTTTTTCTAATCCATCACGACAGTAAACTTTAGTTTGATTCCTACCGTTTGATTTGTTCATGGATATAATCTAACCGAAATAAATACAACAAACCTAATTCCACCCAATAAACTCTCGAACATTGAACCGAATCTTAATGCTAGAAATTTTACCGCAAATTAAATCAACATTGAATCTCGACGTACAGCGTTTCGTCCCCATATATGAAGATTCAAACATTAGTTTAAGAATAACCCTTTTACTAGAATGCCTCATAATAACCGTACAACACTTTGTAGTTGTAATCCTATGATTTTAATTAAAACTTTAACTTCCAGCTTTTCTTAGAAGCTTTTTCTTCCGGGTTTTTTATGTTTCAACCCAAATTATACCTCCTTTACTCCACAGAAAACCACAGAGCAAACCATGGTAAACGAACAAATGTTTATGTACAAATACAGTTGTCCCATGGCATGTTTGAACACCTCATCTCTTATTTTTTCTGTTAAAACTCACGATGTGCAAAGCGAGTTGAATCGCGAGATTAGGGTCCTGCTGCTGGTGTCCGTCTTACTAGATTAAGTTTAACATTCGGTTGATCATTTATTAAAGTTGATCCTTTTTAATTCCTTTTGGTCGTCTTTGGGCTCCAAAACTGAAATCAGCAGTAGACATCTCCAATATGCAGATATCAAAAACACAAATTAGCCCGTTTGTTGACAGTTTCCATGTTTTTCTTTCCAACACAAAGTTAACGTTACTTTAAATCTAGTAGTTATTGATTGTACTTCCGGTTGTAAAACAATTTCGAAAAAATACACATATTTAAAAAGTTAATTAAAAAACTTTAAAACCTGAAATCAAAAGGACATTTCACATCAAAAACGTCACACTTTAACACACCAGGACCGTGTATCTTCCGTATCAAGTTCTGATTATCCATGTGTGATGTAAAACATAATCTGGTTTAGTGTAAAACACAGCAAGCATTACCGCCTAGGTCGTCGCATCTAAGAAAATAAAGAATAATACAATGAAAATGGATACTAAATAGAAAATAAAATCATTCAATCAGATCAACGCATGCATCATCCATTTAGCTTATGTTGCTAGTTTTAGAAATTCATTCATCCGAACTAATTAACAATTATACGTTTAGCCTGAGGGATTTTATGTAAAAAACAATTCCGTGAAAATTTAAATCTGAAGTTTAACTTGCATGTCTAAAAACAAAATTTTGACAAATATATTTATTCAACACTGATACTTTCACATATCACTGTTATTTTTACATTTGATTCGATATATCATTTGATATCATTTGATATATTCAACACTGATACATTCACATATGTATCAACATAACATAGCCACGATGCTGTTTACTTCTACAATCTACTTTATTCTACTTTAGCGTTCTATATTTACTTTACTGTAAGAATTTTTCAAAGCAGGCAATGTTTTTTAAGTAATCTGAAGCGACACAACAACAAACACTGTTGTTAATTCCACCCCATAAACCATTGAATGCAATCTGCAACTAATTAGCACGTCCCAAAGAAAACAAGAGTGTGAAATTCTCCTCACAACGTTTGCTGGAATCTTGGAGAATAAAATCAAGAATCATTCCTCTATTCCGCTAATCTTTTCTTTTGAAGTGATTATGGCGTTGCCAGTAGGGCAGTAATTTCTCTTTTGCAACATGGCATAAAGTTATAGATTGTCAAATATTGAGATTGTCCATTAACGTAAATTGTTTGCAACAACTTAACCGTTTCTTCTTCTGATCCTGTCCCCATCGTGTACTCTTATACTGCTTATTATCCAATCAAACCTTAACGAATATGTGTATACAATTATAACAAAAATAGTTGGTATTATTACCCTCTAATTGTAATTGGCCTGCTTTATTTAGCTTAAATCGACTTGAATGCATACGAAGGTAGACTCCAATTGAAAGTTTTGGGTGTTCTATGCCCATGCTAACGTATATTTAATAGATTTCCAAGTTCTTTTCCACTTAAACCAACTTTCAAGAATGCACGATTGTTGAGATTGTAAAAATCATTATTTTTTATTGCATCAAATAAAATTAAATTGAATCATGTTCGAATCAGGACGTTATCTTAGTATTAGAAACGACGAGTCTCTGTCGTGTCGATTTCTCCTTCCATAGTGGTTGCTTCTGCGGTAGTAGTTTCCGCAGCAACAGTAGTGGGAGCGGCAGTCGTTTCCGTTGGCTTGCGCTTAACCATCATGCGGCTCTTCTTAAGACTGTAGTTGGCCCCACGGAAGGTCTCCCAGAACATTCCGGTAGTGCCACCGGACAGGCCCTTAAGGTACAGACCGTTCAAATTGCTATGAAAAGAACGAAAAAAAAAAACAAACAAACAAACATGGTATGGTGAGCATGGAACAGAGCCGTACGAACGCCCGGTTTTGTTGTTGTATCGATAATTACCACATGCCGCAATCGGTGTACCAGAACCCACCACGGTTCGTGACGGCACAGTTGCTCTCGCTGTTATCCAGATCGATGTCGAACGCGCTGAACAGGACGCCAACGCGCGCTCCCAGCGAATCTCCGGCCGGGCCAGAGAATCCGTCCAGCTTGGTGATCGGGTAGAAGTCGCTTCCCGAACCGATGGCGAAGTTGTCGTATCTAGCGTAGGACACATTCTTCTCGAAGTCCTCCAGCAGAATGAACAGCTCGTAGTCACCCGACGAGGTAATGTTGTAAATCCGGTCCAGACCCAGCCAGTAGTCACCGCCGTCGAACTCTCCGAATCCGGCCTTGTAATCGCTGTAACCACGGTAGAAGTCGGTCGAACCGTCCTGACGGTTCTGAATGACGGTGTACGCTCCCGGCTGGAAGTCCAGCACACAGATCACCTTGGTGGGTTCCCCAAACGCATCCAGCACCAGGTACGTGCCAGTTTGGGTGATGCGCTCATCATCGCAGGACGTGTACACGATGTCGCCTTCCGGTACCGGGGGTCTGTATTCACCGTGACGACCCTCGAGGTCCAGAATCGACTCCGTGAGGAAAGTCTTCGTCACCAGGCTCTGCTGGTTGATGGTAAGCTCTCTGTATCGTACAGCAACAAAAAAAGCATTAACAACATTCGGCAGTCGACGGGGAAAGTTACTACATACCTAATCGAATGCATTATCTGCGCCAGCGTTAGAGACGAGCTGACCAGCTGCTCGTTGATTAATTCGCCAGTCTGCGAAGTTTGCCCGACGTACCAGGACACACTCTTAACGTGTTTCTTCATGTCCAGCAGCTCACTGTACACGGAGCCGTACTTGTTGCGCAGGTTCAGGATGAGCTTCAGCAGGTTAGCTTCGACACGCTTCAGCTTGCTCACAATCTCATGGCAGCCACATTTATCGATGTCACTACCACCCTTGGGCTTGGGATTTGGGACTGGGACTGGCTTCACTCCATACTTTGGCGCGATGGCACTGGTATCGGCGGAGCACAGGCTCGCCATACAGCCAACGGCAAAAACAAGCACGATCAACTTCATCTCGCTAACGCTTTCTAGTGCGCACTGACGCTCAGATAGAAAGATCGCACGCTTAAATACCATTCTGGACTGGCCAAAAATCGCCCCGAAATTAAACTGGACGCCCGATCCCGTTAGAAAACCGCCCGCGAGAGCCGGAATGGGGCGAATGGGGTGGACATGGAATGAGAGTTGTCTAATTTGCGATTCTTCTCTATCTTCTTTTGGTCATTATTGTCTCGTCCTCTATTTTCCTACGCGTGTTTTTTGTTGGATGCGAAACGGTTTGATTCCGACCGGGTATTCTAAAATAAAACAAAATTCTACAATATACTTTAGTGTTTTGTTCTATACTTCACTTTGTTAATTTCTTTATGTCAGTAAAACGTAAACATGTAATCAATGTGTTATTTTATTTATTTTTTTGTGTAAAATTTTTAGCTGATTAAAATGCATTATAAAATGTTTCATTTGATGAGATCTTTTATACATGTGAAATGTTATTGCTAAACCATAGAACCATAATATAAATACATACAAATTTATAATACACATAAAACACAATGATTGGAAAGCGTCAGTTTGTATGTAGTGTGTAAATATATTCAGACAGAACAAACGGCTTTAAAAAAAACAACAAAAAGGGAAACACAACTATTATTTGAGGTGCAACGATGCATATTTACGTATTATGTTATTTATTTCTAGTTAAGTTAGCTGTTCCATCGAATACATCGCCAGTTCTCTCTAAGTAGGATGAAAGTACTTGAGTTGCATTTTCCAACTACCATTCTCACTTAGGGCAGGTGTTTGTACCGTTTGTTTGTATCTAAAACATAATTGTATGAATTTCTCATACTATTCAATACAAAAACTATCATCAATGTCTCTAAGTAAAACACGTTGCTATGCAGTTAGTGTGTGCAATGTGGGTTTGTCAAATATTATATGAATTTTAATTTCAAATAAATTAAAATACTCCTCCTTGCACGTGTTCTAAGAAAAAAATATCTTCTTGACCGAAATATTTTTTTTTAAATTACGAAATATTGTCTCTGTGAGGGGAAAAATTTAATGATTGTTAAAGTGAGTTTTAAAATTTTTAATTATGTTTTCTGAATAAAATTAATTTTTATATGAATAACTGTATGAATTCATCCATATATAAATTAGGTTGTTTATGTTGAAAATATTTTCTCCCGAATAATACATACATCGTGAATGCACCACTTGCTGAAAGTAGCAGTTTTTTTTTTTCAATTGAACCCGACGGACATTAATATGTATTAACACGAATTTCCACTTTTAAAACACTTCCAATTCGTAAGATTCTGAGACGATCAGCACCAAGAAATGGTACCGTTAAGTTCAATATTCGCAAACTTATACCATAGCAAGAGTGAAATAGGTCTTTCTAATAATAATGATTTTTCTGCAGTAGAAACGAGATGCATATGATTTGTAAGTCTAATTCTGTATTCGGAAAAATAGTCACCCCCAAGTGTTCCCATTAACTTCGAAGTCACTGACCGCTTGGGGCGCCTCACAGGTTTAGATATATGCACCAAAGGAATAAACAGCACAAAAAAAAAATATCCACACCTTATCGCACGAATAGATGCTCCCGGTGAGGCGCTAACTATTTAGTGGCTCACCCCTTCGCCACCCTGTGCGATGATTTTCGCTTACAACCGGTACAGCATCAACGATTTGCGCTATTGGTGTGTTTAATTTTTTTGCTTTTTCATTCGATCCAATTTGGGGGCGATCGAAATCAAACACCAAAATTCGTAGGCACACGATCATAAAAAATATGCCTATTTTTATGCTATTTCTACCGATTTGACCGGGCACTAGAACCAGTTCTGGTCCGGGGTAGATTAGGCATCCACATAGGGGACATTTGCATATTTTGGAAGAAATGGGCCAATTTCTGTGCCTTCTTCCCTCGGATCGGTTTTTTTTTTTATTTCGCGATGAAACATGCTAATGAGCCAACAGCGGTTCTGGACGCACGCAATGGGATATGGGAATAACTGGATAGATGTGGTTGATGATGTTGCGGATTGTTTCCTTTGGTGATTCTAGACGACTTTTTGGCAAAGGAAATTCGTTAGCTATCCCCCCGCCCTCCGCTCGCTCCACCGACGTCGGTGCTCTCCCGGAGCCATTGCAATAAATTATCAGCTGGAGTTCGGTGCTTTGGAGTCGATAAACCCTCCTCGGGATCTATGTGCTGGTAAAGGCGATCGTGGTGGTTGTTTCCTTTATATGTTAAGCAAATGTACCGTTAGCAATAGCAATTTGATTTCTGGCCTGGTCAGGCCAGGCTCTGAGGGCAACCGGGATTTACTATAAATTGGACCGGGAGACACTCAGCCAGTATCAGTTCCGTCTGAAGTCTTGTGTAGCAGAGACGCAGAGCAGCATGAGAAAAATCTTCCTAATTGTAGCGCTGGCACTGGCGCTCGCTAGTGCCACCTCGACCGAGGAAAAGGAAGATAAAATCCCAGAGGAGGTCGTCGAGGAGATCAAGGCCAGTGACGACAAGGCAGCCGACGATGATGACGATGTGCGCGGCTACGGGTACTACAATGTAGTGCACGGCGATAACTCGGGCGAACACGGCTACCGTCCGGCGAACTATGCTCCGTCCAAGATCGGCTACGGTGGCGGTGGCTACGAAGGTAGCTACGAAGGCGGTTATGGAGGTGACAGCAGCTACGGTGGTGGTTATGGAGGCGGCTACGGAGTCACGCGTCCCCCACCACGCCCGGATTCGGAGTACGATTTCCCGAAACCGAAGCCCCCGCCGAAGTGCAACTGCAAGGACATCATCGAGCAGATCGATGACTTGGACGAGAAGATCATCAAATCGCTGTTGGACCTTGAAATCAAGGCCGACAGCATCCAGGGTGATGTACTTTCCATCCACAAGGAAACGGAGAAGGTTGCATTCGTGTCGTCGCAGACGCAACTGGTTGCCAACGCCGTCGAAAATCAGCTGAGCATCGTGCGCCAGAACCTGACCATCATCCAGTCTGATGTGGAGTAAGTATAGCAACGATAGTGACGAAGTATAGCGTAGTAGAGGTTTCTTGAGAGCTAACTATTCAACAACTGTGTTCCTTTACCCAGTGAACTGTCACAGTTCCAGCAGAACATCCCGGACAAGACTTACCTGACCGAAGCGTTGTTCGGTCTTAAGTGCAGTTACGGGCGCAAGGAGAAACATGGAGATGACCGCATCTACGCTTCGTGCGAGGATCCCAACATCAAGAAGACTGGTAGCTACTGGATCAAGGCCAACTTCTACAAGCCAGTGAAGGTGATCTGTATGCTGGACTATGGCGGTCGGTGGATGGTCATCCAGAACCGTTTCGACGGTAGCGTTGACTTCTACCGCCCATGGAGGGAGTACAAGTACGGTTTCGGAAACAACGAGGGAGGCGAATACTGGCTCGGTCTGGAGCGTATCTCCCAGTTCACCAAGAGCGGAGCCGCCCAGCTCCTGATCGTTCTGGAGGACTTCGAAAAGAACATCACCTACGCCAAGTACGATCAGTTCGCCATCTCGGACGAGAACGATCAGTACAAGATCCTGAAGCTGAAGGGCTTCATCGGCGGTGCCGGCGACTCGTTCGAGGCTGAGGGCATGCGCTTCTCCACCTACGACTACGACAACGACAAGTTCGACCAGAACTGCGCTGCCATCACCCACGGTGCCTGGTGGTACAAGTCGTGCGGTGACAGGTACGTACAACAAATTGGTTAAGCTCCCATCATTGCTCCCACTTACACGAACCCTTACCTCTCGTTTACAGCAACCTGAACGGTCTGTACCTGAACGGACCCACGCTAGAGAAGACCGGTATCTACTGGAACAGCTTCCGTGGCTACAACTACAGCTTGAAGAAGACGCGAATGATGATCCGACACAGGGATGGCCCTGGCTACTGAACGGAGCACACTTGACTCGTTTTAGGTTTAATGAACAACAAGCAAACATAAATCGTTCAATAAAGTTTGATACGTATTTGGACAAAATGCGGTGCGTTTTAAAGTACTTTTCAGGACAGGGACAGAAAATATAGGGCGCAATGGTAGCTGGGATTTGGTGAGAAGAGAGGAAACGAAAAACGAAACGTGTTCCTTAGATGGTTACCAACGATATGTCACAAACATCAGTTTCAATCAGTCACATGTCTGCTCTTTGCTGATTCTCAGTATTTATGTGTTGAGTTTTTTTTGCCATCATTTCTTGTTTTTTTTTATACTACTGATGTGGAAAACGTACTTGAAAATTTAGATTTGTTCTGAACATCGGGCAAAATGCTTGATATCAATGCTTGTTAAAAATGACATTAATTTTT
>JXWZ01003321.1:0-12420 GCA_000956215.1 Anopheles farauti No. 4
CAAACCTGCATACATGCGCTCGACAGGGAACTCTACAAGGGTGCGTATGTAGGTCATGCAGGGTACGAACTGAATGCTGGCAGTGGATGATGAAGGCGTGATCGATTTCTCTCATGCGCTCGAGGGCCGGATTTTGTGCGAGATGCCCTAATCCATCCAGACTTAGATGAATATTTATATCTTTTTAACGATCAATTAAGCCCGACATGGGTGCATTGCGGCAGTACCGGGCGTCTTTTTCGAACGCACTGATATTTGTGTATTAAAAGACGGACACGCGAGACCTGCTGAAGGAAAGTTGTCACACACTCCTCACTTACCGACGGACGGGCGCGGGAATTCGTAATTAAGCGGATAATTAAAACGATCGTTGCCCTTGGCGACCATTATGTGCGCAACAATGTAGCAATGTAGGCGCCTGTTGTGCATCTCGCTGATGCGCATCACATAACGACAAGTTCTCCGTTCAATTGCCCATAAAAAAATGCTCCGATTCAGTCGCTGCAAATCACCGCGAGGGCCAAATCGCGGTAGTACAGAAAAAATAAGTTACAGCCATGTTCCGCGCCCGAAATATTCACACGCGGTTTCGCCAACTGCATCTAAGGCGGCGTGGTGCATCGACACCTCGTCGCGTTGCCGTTGCCGCTGTCTCGAAACGAAAGCGAACAAAACCACCCGACGATGGTGGGATGCCCGGGCGGAAGACGCGCGACCGGAGTGGGGCGTGAGACGGGCGCGATTGGTTCAGAAAAGACGTAAACAAGCGGTCAAGCGCCCAGCGCCGATGCATCCCGTCAGCGCGATATTGGGACGCGTCTCGGACTCGCGTGTGCACGCGCTCGGTGAGTGATTGAGTCGCTGCTGGAGTCTTTGGAGCAGCATAAGTATGCTCGAACCGGAGTAAATGGAGGCCACGGAAGACGAGGACGACGGCAATGATGACGGCGAACGGCGAACGGCGAACGGCGAACGGCGGTGGCGTGCCTTACCTTCGACATTCGTTTCTGGTTATTTCTCGTTCTCTCGTCCGGAGCTATTATTGCTTTTGCAATTGCACTTCTTCGCTGCGCTAAAGGGAAGGCATCATTACGTGTCGGAATTGCTGGCCGGGGGCGGGGGCTGCTGCACCCTACACCAATCGGTGGTGCATCGTTTTTGTGGTACACTACTTTGCCCGAGATCCTTCCGTGAGTCAATTTTCATGCATACTGAAATCATTACGGATGAAGATCGGGTCTTGCTAGTGAGCTCAAGGTGAAACCCAAATCGAAAGTACTACCCTGTCTTACAACCAACAACTGTCAAAGGTGATCCCACGACTACTTGGACTACCCCGTAGCTCTTTCCCATATGAGCGTTTTGCAATGTTTCCAGAGATTTAACGACTTCTTTTCGCGCCGTTTCATTTAACCGGAGTTCAAAGTTCAAACTGGAGCGCCTTCGGAATTGAAAATTGCATCCCTTTGAAGTGATCGCAAGCAACGGTTTTGGGTGCGGTGGGCGAATGAGCAATCAGCGTAAATTTACGGCCCTGTGCCGCGACACCCTGCCTGCAGTCTGGTGCAACCCACCGCCTAACTCCAGCTACGTGTCTGAGAGAATGAGAGATAAACTTACGGAAAACTCGCCTAGCGCATCAACTCTCTGGTTTAAATGAAATCATTTGTTTTCATTTGTCTGTACCGTGGCGTACATTAAATCCCTGCTATCGCTGGACTCCGATATCAGGGTGTAGTCGTGCGGGCACGGTATCTATTTCGAGCGTAGTGTAGCAGCACCAGCACCGCCCACTCTTGGTGCTGGGTCAATTTGCTCTGCTCCACCACAGACTTGGGTACTTGTTTTTTTTCTTTTTTTTTCGTTGGTCTGGACATTGTAGAACCACTTGCACGAGACTCAATGTCCCATCCGACACTGTGTAGGGACACATACACTCCGGGTCCGGGTCCTCACGCTTCACGCTTCACTCATCAATCAAGAACTTCTAACAGCCCCTAACTCAACTAGCGAAAAACGTGAGGTCACTTCTTCACAAGCTTCCAGCGGTGTCAGTAGAGCACCCCCATTTCAGGATCTCGCAAACAAGATCGCAAGTCTTGGATCGTTTTCAGGAAGAGAAATCCCGTCACCGTCAGGTCGTCACCGGCGGCCGCGCGAAACGCGCGAACGCTCTCAATTGAGAGCTGGCGGAGGGCGCGCGCCCGCGGTTGATCACAATTTATTCATTTTTATTCATTGACCGGTGAAATGATGGAGCTCTCGGTACACCGCCCGGTACCCAGCGGCGATGTCATAACTCGGCTCGCCGCGTTTGGCCAAAAAGGTCCGCCGAGGTCATCAGCATTGGGCAGAGTCCGGATATTTCGCGAATTTTCATCATTACTTCTTTTTATTTTATTAGGACCAATTGCGGGGATTAGATGGAGGACCTCTATCCAAACCCAAACCCCTCCGTCTGCCACCATAGCCCAATAGTTCATTTAGTTTGTGGCTACACCCGTGGCGATTACTACCGCCGTTAAGCGATCCGAGTGAGTTTGGGACACTTAATGTCCGCCTCGGAGCGGAGTTCAATGCTCCGCACGGCTAAACACCGCTTGCTAGAACCAATTTACCTTCATAACGGCAGCACACACCGTGGGATAATGACTGAGTGCAATAAATGGTACATTGGCATCGGTATCGTTTCCAAAGTTCTACACACCAAACCTCGGCCCGTAAGTCGGTGCGGTCGTAAGTCCGATGCGTCGTTGATTGGTTTATTGTTCTGTTTCCCACATGTGGGATGAAGAAACAATGTCTGTGACGGGGAGACCGTGGGAGCCTCTCCAAAATCCAAGGACTTGGCGGCCTTCAACCAGTGGCAGTGCGCCCTCCTTCGGGCCGATTATTTCTTTCAATGAACCCCAATTAATCGTCCACCACCGGGATCGTCGTTTCGTTTGGGTCCGCTAGTGAGTTCTTATTGCGACTGGAACTTTAGCATGCGGTGTTGTGGAAAGAAATTGGAAAGCCCTGGGGAGGGATTATCGCGACGTTTGATCGCACGTCTAGCATACTCCGATTGCCCTCGCTGTCAATCTTGCAGTGACGCCTCGCACAAACAAGCTGTTTGTGCCGTTTGTGCCACGTTGCATCAACCTGAACGCTCACTTGAACAGCGGTTTACTCACAGAAGGAATTCCCATCCCAAGCCGTCCTGATAAGCCGACCAGCCTAGTGCCGCATGCTAATTTTTGCACGTTGGCTAATGTGATCGATCCCGCACGGGGAACAGGAACAGGTTGAAGCAACCGGAAACAACTCTGACCTCTGGGCAGGCGGTCTTGTTTACTTCTTCTAATCTAAGTCCAAGGTGCGATCCCGTCAACGTCTCCCTGTTTAATCATGCGCGAGGAGGGCGAAAGAAAACGATAAGCAGATCGTTTCAGGACCTGAGTGGTCACTCAGGATTCAATCAGAACACATCTAAATGCTACTTTTATTGCCTTACTTTACTAATTGTAGGTTCTTGAAACCGAGAGCAACAAAAACAGTTCTTTGTAAACAGGGTGGTGATTTCAACACCGGGAATCGTTCGCTAGAATGAGTGGTGTCCGATAAGGAACGATCATCATCAACACGTTTCCCAATCACCACAACGGGCCATGTCAATAAACTTGCGGGAGCTTGAGTTTGGTTTTTGTCGCTATCGAAGCAATCCGGGGGCATGGGTGTTTACTTACATGCGAACAATTGTAGCACAGCGCAACAACGCTTACTATGACACCAACTGTCACTTTGTTGTTTACACCTGTCAACTCGGTTTGTTGTGCTGTGAGCCTTCGCGTTTCTGATCTGTAGTGAAGCTAAAAAGAGTTTTGAAAACGATTGTTAAACCGATGTGTGAAGAATATTCTCAATTTCTCCTCCTTCTTATTGCTTTTGCAGATGCGATCCTCCGTTGTCGGCATGAACTCGATCCTGGTCGTGGCGGTAGTGGTGTTGGTGCTGCTGGACGAGAGTAAGGCCACTTCCACACCGAACAGCGATGCTTTGATCAGCCAGCTGACCCGGTCGCGCTACTGCGGCCGTCGGCTCACGGAAACGCTGGCCTTCCTCTGTCAGGGCCGATACCCGATGCTAACGCACTACCGAACCGGTATGTCGTCCTGTGGCGCCAAAGGGAGAAAAAAACCTCTACAAATGGCTCACTTTGCAATTCTTCTCTTTCTCTCTCATCCTTTCTATCTGTTTCCCCGCGTAGATTACTACCACGATCAACAGCAACAGCAGCAACGGGTAAAGGTTGAGGTGGCCACCCTGCCGGACCCACTTCCGCCCGGCTTTCCGTATCCGGGAGCCGGCATACATCGCCGCAGTCGCCGCAGTTCCGGCGGTATCTACGACGAGTGCTGCAAGAAGAGCTGCTCGTACGTCGAGCTGCGAGCGTACTGTGATTAAGCGACGCACGGAGTCGATGGAAACAGCACGAGCCACCTCATACGAGCAACGGTCAGGGCCCAGCATATCGCTGTTCCGAGAATCCAACTATCGCTTGCGTATTATTCAATCCAGTTTACTTTACTCGCGTTCCAAACCGTTTGCGTCGGTGTAGATCAATTACTTTTACTATATTCTTTAGGATGTTACAATCAATTTACTTCTCCGTCTACATTAGCCCAATGCTCCCCCATGTTTTCTTTCCTTTCTTTTGATAAAGCGATCTACGAGCAACCAGAGACCGTTTGGGCATCTCAAGCGTCTCTTAGGTAGGGTTTTTTTTTGTTTTACTTTACGTGTGCTTCACTGTATACGTTGCGTACCTATTTCTCAGTTTATCTCCACCTCCCTATCTCTCCTGTGTCCGTTCGTTTTTTAATGTTACGCCTAAAATATCCACAACCAATAATCTTACTTTTAAACGCAAAGGATAAAATATCTCAAGTAAAACATGCTTTTTTTATACACATGTATACACGATACGAGTTACGATAAATATAGCGCTTCTGTGTTACGGAACGGCGCGGTGGGACGGAGGAATTTCGGTGCCAATCAGTATGCCGTGCAGGAGGTCTTGAAATCAGGACTTTGCGTTTTCAACCTCCAACGTTCCTTACGTTCTTACAACGTCCACTGATAGCCGGAGTTCCCTTACCACGGTACCGATTCGATTCGATAGTATATAATACACACACGCACACGCGCGGGTGTGTGTGATTTTTAAACGCGTGTGTGTGTGTCTTGCTGTAACTTATTCACTAGCATTTCCTCGCTGGTGGCCGGTTCGCTGGTGACAAGAAACGTTAGGGATATACGAAAGGTGCGCTTGGTCTGCGGGTCTGTCTGTCGCACCATCGTCTTCGTTTTTTCGTATTTATATGCAATCGGGAAGGTGACGCTAGACGCTGTTACTGCAAACCTGGCCTGCAAATGAGTACCGTAGCCCACAAAATGTATGAATATTTTGTTTGCTTTCTTGAACACCATCGCGAGATGGAGGAATTAATTTCGATGATAAAAAAAACAAATAACAGATAAATATGTAAATCGCTAAAATTTGCGAAACAAAACGTCACTTCACGCCTTCATTAGGATAAAACTCTCCGTCGCAGTACTCATTGTGAACAGCTCCGATCGGGTTAGCCATGACTGGAGCTTGAACTCAGGAGTGAGTGAGGAAGCGTAGAAAAATTGGAAATTAAAACACAAAATACCGGGTGCACACGCAGGACCCGAAGGATTCCACATTCCCCCTCCCCACTTCCTCCCACCCACCCTCACGTGTCCTCGTGCGCCCCGTGGAAACGAATGTGATCCTGTATTTGCCTGTTAGATGCGCGTTCAGCGGTAGTGTGTAAACCGCGCACAGTGGATAGCAAAGGTAACTTTAATTAAAGACAACATCAAACCATCAAACGAAAGCACGCCTGATTTGTGATTCCTTCTTTCCGAAACGTCCGCCACGTGGCCGTGCCGGTTCGGCTCGGTTCAATTGAAGCAACGAACCCGCCACGGCACACTGACGCCACCGTCAATTGACCGTTTGCCCGGTTGTCTCGTGAACCATTGCCGTTTTTGTACGCGCTCCGATCGAACCGGCTGATATCGACAACCATCATCATCACCATCATCATCATCGGCAGCAGTAGCGAATGGAATCGAATGGGATCACATTTCCGATGCGTGACTAGCGAGTGCGCCAGGGCGCCAGGGCGAGAGGATGCAACTGCCGGGAAGTGCACTAGTGTTGTGACTTACGTTCTTGTGAGTGTTATGAAATGGGATCGTAGCATCGGCTAGCGCAGCGAAACCCAGCTGACCTTCAATCTTGTACGCTTCGGGCTCATTGATTGCAATTCCAGCAGGCCAGGCTATTCGGGTTGGTCTTCCCTGGGAGGTTGTTATTGTTTTTTTTTTTTTTTTTTTCATTCCGTTTCGCTCTCGCGCTGCCCCCCAGGCGGGGCCGCCCAGTAGCCGCGTTGTGTATGTTTTTCATTTCGTTTCCTACTGCGATGACATGTAAACCTCGATTTCTCGGATTCTGTGGAACTGGTGTAAACTGGAAACGTAGTAATGTCGTCGCTGATAACATTATATGGTTGCTTCAAGCAAAACGACCTGCCAATTGAAGTATTGTAGGTGTTTCTTTATTTACTTATTTTTTGCAGCGAGCTATATTTAACGATGATCATTCTCCGCCGCCGCCCGTTATCATCCCGATCACTCATACAATGTCTGCCCGCCCTTTCCGACAATGCGATGAAGATAATTTACAAATTAGGCAAGCCTACTATGCTAAAAAGCCTTATGCGACTATGGACTAAGCTCACAAGCCTCCGCTAAAGAATTTGATATTAATGTCAATGAATACCCCCCACCCGCACTAATGCTTTGAGTTTATGTGCTTAGCACACCCGGTGCTACCACCTTGCAGTAGGACAGTAGCTGATCTAAATTGCAATCCTGCAGGCAGCATTCGTTCGCCACGGCCCGTCGGAAGCGCGCCTGCATGTGCGGCACGATGAACCGATGGGAGGGTTTTCTCTTGAACCACTGGCCAATCCATTCGTCTTCCGGCATTTGCTCGCTGGCGTATGATACTATCCCGTTCATGTCGCGTTTCATTTCCATCTCGCGAAAGTTCTCACCCGACAGGTACGATAGTGGCTCGTGGTATCCGACTGAAGGGATGGAAAAGTTAGTTCCCGCTAAAAAACACCGTCCACCCATCCACTTACCCGTGTTCTTTTTTATATCATCCAGCGAGAAATACTCAGCGCAGAGAAATGCCAGTGTTTTGGGCAGTAGGTCGCCACAGTAACGCCCAGCGCTTACCGTCTGCAGACTTCCCGCCATCAACAGCAAACACGCGACACTTACAAACCGTGCGGACTTCATCTCCGGGTCCGAGTGACTGCTAACCGGGAGTTTACTATTAGCAAGCGTAATGTTAGCATAAAGTATTAAGAAATGCTCCCGCATCCTTACCTTGCTCGATGCTAGCCTCTGTCCGGGTTTTCCTTCGAGCACCTTTAGGTTAGCGAACAGAATGAAGCATCTCCAATAATGCGAAACTGTTTATATAGTGCATTTTGCTTGGATTGATAATTTATTTTTAAACCCTGACAACAGTGTATTTTGCGAAACTCTCACTGCAGACCGATGAAAAACATTTCCCAAGAAACTGTGCGTGCAAGTGGAGTGCACACTAATCGTACCTGCATGGACAAACGATGTGTGTATCTGTAGTGTATTTTATTTCAGTTAAAGAAGCGTTCCCGCACTAAAAAATGACTAAAATACAATCAGATCAATACAGCAAATTAATTTAGTAAAGAAATCAATTCATAAATTCAATTAAATCCAGGTATCACTGCGTCGAGCATAGCGATTTTTCGCATCCGTTCAGTGTTAATGCACGTGTGACGACATTTTTGGCCACTTATTATGCAGGCGCAACTACGTCGCACCTTGTCGAACACTATTAATGCACTTGGTGCAGCCACCAGGAGGTAATGTTTCGCGACGGATATGTCTGGCCTAATGTCCCCAACTAATGCCAGACATGTTTGTACAATGAAGCCGAGAAGCATTAATTCCACTTGTTATCGAAGTATTCTTTCTGATGAGTATGAGACGTATGAGGAAGATATGATAACCATGACGAAAGGAAGATTTGTTTTTTATAAAAAGTTACACTTTATAGATTTCTGTAACGATGCTAACCACATTTACATAACATAAACAAAAAGTTCGAATTAATAATTGGTATATTATTGTGATACTACAACGTATAGACTGTCTCCCAAACCGTAATGAAACATTCGTGATTAATATGCAACCAAATTGTATACATTATACAAATCAATAATCATACCTTTTAGAGTGTATTTTTATAGTATAAATTCATAGCTTTTAGGAAAAAAAAGATGATTTATTCGTTATCTTATATTGTACTAATAAAACTTAGTCTATATCTTGTACTAGTAACGACTTTGCGGTTGGCATTTCTTTGCTCTCTAGCCTTCACAGGCAAAGTTAGCTTTCCACACACGCTCCATATTCCGATGTACATCAAGGTCTAGTCCACTTCAAAACATATTAGTCTGTCCATGCAAACACAACGTCCAGCAATATGGAGCTATCGTCTATTAATTGTAATTGTAACATATCCGTTTGCAAAGATCTACCCTAGGCGACAGAGACCTGGCAAT
The DNA here is from genome assembly GCA_000956215.1 of Anopheles farauti No. 4. Lineage (NCBI taxonomy): Eukaryota > Metazoa > Arthropoda > Insecta > Diptera > Culicidae > Anopheles > Anopheles farauti No. 4. Next base: position 8,700 of record JXWZ01003321.1, read on the forward strand.
AACCATCGGAAAGACAAGTTCAGAAACGTTTGAGAATAGAATATTTCCTATTAGAACAGTTTAATATATATATTTTTTGAGTTAGATTTAGGGTAAGTAAGACAGCTTGTTTATTCATGGAACTGCTTAGTACGTAGATTAGTCTGTTCAGCAATAACATGCATAGTAGGCGAAGGCACGTTGAAATTGTTGCCAGAGTCATATGAAGGTGAATGAGTCAAGTGTGTCTTGTACAAAATTAAACAACAAATAATTATAAATCAACAACAACAAGTCATTGATCACTTAGGAAACCGTATGAAAAACCATATGAAACATTTACCCTAACATTCGAATAGTTTTTGAAAACGAAGCAATCGTTGACTTTTTAGTATCGATCGCCTCTTCTTTTCTTGTTAGCTTTACGAAGCTTGGATACTATTGAATGGACACTTTTACTGCGCAAAGTACTTTTTGTTTCGTTCGTAAAATCGTTTACACCTTATGTATTTCCCACAGCCAAGTGCCAATGAGATTAACATTTCTTTCGTGTTTTTTTTAACAACAAAACGCAAACAGATGGATTACAGTGAATTCGCTATCTTCCGATGAGTGTTTTTGGGTTCGTTTTAGACTTTGCAGTTTGCCAATATCGATAGGTTTGTTTTTATTCTATTAAGTTCCATTCCAATAATACTGTTACCGAGCCGCAGGTAATGTGCCGCTACGGGTGACGCACACGTGCAAGCGTGACCAAAACCATTATATCGTCTGACGGCGATCGCGCAGACCGCGTTGTAGCAACATCATAGTAAAGCATTCTGATAACAGCGAGCTTGCGAGCTTTGGCTATAATAGGTAGGTTTGATAAGTGCGTTTCGATTTTGTACGATAATCATTTCCATCCGCTAAACTGCGCGACTGCCGCTCGTCTAGATTACGTATAAGTTGGCGGCACCCTGTGGACGATCGTTGCGCATGCATAAATGGGACGGTAAAATATGAACATCTATAAGGGACACTACACCATCCGGGAACACCTTCACGCGTACGGATCGGTGCGTCTTTTAGTAGCCACTGGCCGTTTTGCAGTACTGCAGCAACTGGTTCATGCCGCACGGTCGCAAACAGCACTCTTCTACGATTCCTCCGCGGCTTTTGCGGAACCGGGCCGGTATCAGTTCGTTGTGTCCGGCACCGTGCCGGTACATGTAGTTGGACGGGTAGACCATATTCATCCACACCGGAACGGATGCCCTATCGTCCATCATGCCGACCGACTGTAGCTGCTGGTCCAGTATCATCTGTTGTTGATGCTGCTGCTGTTGCTGCTGCTGCTGAGTGTTATCGTCGGCGTTCATCCACTCATCGCTGCCCATGTCCATCTTGAAGTTGTCCACTAAAGGGAGACGGGAAAGGATGAGCAATTGCAGGCAACTCGCTGAAACTGCTTGGAGCTACTAACTTAACTTACCTGCTTTTTTGTTGGCCGTATGCAGATCGGGAAACTCGTCACACAGGAAGGAGAGCACCTTGACCAGCTCCGCTCCACAGTATCGCTTGTTCGCCGTTACTACGGTAACCGTCCACAGCAGCACCAACGCTTGCAGGACGTACAGCGTACTGCTACCGACTCCGTTTGAGGACGACATGCTGGCAGATGGCTTGCTGCGATAGAGGCTGATAGACAGTTGAGATAGAGAAAAAAAGGAGAAAGAAAGGAACTGAAATTAGAACGTTTTTGGCTGGCGGTAGATGTGTCGCCCAGATGAAGAACCCTCCAAACTCCAAAAGAAGACACGGTGTTTGTTGACGGGGGAAGCTATAGCGTGCGCGTGCTCCAAGTACGTTTATTCCACCAGAAGATGTCCATAACACAATATTTCAATACGGGTTCCTGGTTCCAGCGCTCTTTAGTTGGCAGCAGCAGTAGTAGCAACAGACGAAAGGACCAATATGTCCACTTTTTCTCTCCCTCGGTCACGTCTATCGCTCAGTCTTCTTTAGTCGGCACAGTAGCTTTTCAGCGTGTCCAGTGTGCAGCTTTGGTAGCAACATTCGGCCACCACCTGGCGGCGCACGCGTCGGAAACCGTGCTGGTGGGAGTTCAGATGCTGCACCGTTGTCAGTGCCTGATGGATCAAGTTCGTCGAGCGATCGTGCAATTCACGCAACTCTTCTACATCGCTCTGCACACTGTCTAGTAGCCGTTGCTCGGGGTACGGCATTAGCATGTTGCCTAGAAACGGTACGGCAGAAATGCGAGGTTAAGAATGTGGGCTACCCTTGGAAGCGAACCACGTACCGGACTTCTTGCGGATTCCATTGAATTTGTTACACAATCGAGCCAATGTGTCGCTCAGTTTCGTACCACAGTAATGTGCCTTGCGCTGAGATGACGCGTCAACATACTGCACAGATCCAGTCACTCCCGGCACGGAGAGCAGCGTTAGGAGCACAACCAGCAAGGAACCACAGGACACCAACATCAAACGGAGCTCGGCGTTGCCTCTCGATCGCATCTGCAACGGAACATTGGACGTCTAGCACTTACTAACGACGGTACGGACACTGGTTGCAAGAGTTATAGAGTCATTTTCTCTACAAAACAACGTCAGGCAACGTGTTGCAAGAGATAGCTTTATTTCCATATAGCCACCACTTGTGAACGTTTTGTTGTTTGGATAAGCTGTTCGCACTAGCATTGTTTTCGTCCTCTTTTTTGGATCTTAAGATGACACTCTTGTAGAATCCGGCAACTGCAACGATACTTTGTAACCCGTGTAGTATTCAGTTCTTAACGAAAACGACACGCTATACCTACCTATAGGAAGTAATACTTACCCAAACGTGCTGAAAGGCATCCTTTTTTAACTATTTACTGTCACCAACATAAACTCCCAACAGTCACCAAATGTACTACAAGACCTTTGTACTACAATTACCTTGAATGCTACCTGTACCGGATGCGAGCTAGGCGCTAACGGGTTGTTCTGCTACTAGCTTATGTGCTTATTCCACTGGAGGAAACTGAAGCTTTTAACTACACCGCTGGAACTCTGCTGGATCACTGTATGCCGGAAGACAGTTCTTGGGTGCTTTTATACATCCCAACGCAGACGTCCGAAATCACACTGCACACGCTCGATTTCGATGACTTATTTCCCGGTACGCTCATACCGCGATGCTCTCACCTTTTACCACACACATATGCTCGGGACACGTAAAAATACGCGAAAATGGGTTCAAGGATGCGTGTAGATGGCTAAGGACCGCCAACGGATGTTCGTGGCCCTACCATTTGCATAATCATCACCTAAGATCTCGTATCATCGTCGGTGTGTATGTTGTTCAAGTGACGTGAGAAAACAGGTGGCGCCAACCGTCTGCCCGAGCGATTTCGATGCCCAATCGAGTGTGAAACGTGCGACGAAAGTGAAAATCACGACCACGCACAGGATAGGGAATCTGTATCAAAAACTGGTCAATTATCGCATTGCAGGTAGGAACACCGTTTGTTAGGATTTTGATTTCTAATCAATTCTATTTAATGCCGTGAGTTTAGCTCGTGTTTGTAACGGACTCCGTTCTAGGAAGTTGTTTTGACGCTATTTTCAAGTTGCCAGTTCAACATTTAACACTGAGTCGCTTCGTGATAGCGTTGTTTTCTCGAAACTATAGCTGTTGTTGAGCTATTTATGATTGAAAAAATGCACACACGCTACATGTTAGTGATCGCAGT
>JXWZ01003322.1:0-12534 GCA_000956215.1 Anopheles farauti No. 4
CCCCTTCACGGGAGAAAAACGCACGCAAACACGCACGCTCGCATGCCGTGATTTATCGATGTGTGAAACAATCGGGTCCTGAGCCCCTCGAGGGCTCGGGATTTGGCCCGCTCCGGTCCGTCTGTGTCTGTCGGTATTCAACTCCCACCCCCTCGCGCCCACCCACAGGGCCAACGGATCCGATTTCAGTACGCACAAGGGCTCACTCGCTTGGTGGTCTCAAGTGCTCCTGACGTCGACAGGGCGCTGTCGGCCACGTGAAGCACGTCGCTCGTACGCTGGAAAATCCGATTTTCCGATGCGTCATTCCGGCCAAACGCACAGCGCTTCTGCTCCTGAGCAAGTACGTACAAATGGGATGTACAAATCAAGTATTATTATGTTATTAAACTGGCGTTAAAGTAGAATAAAATGCGAGACTATTAGAGACACTTTAGTCGCTTTTCCTAAACAGTTTTTAAAATTGTTATTTGCGATTAACTTAATATATTGACCAGGAAGACCTCGTCAATTCATATACTGAAGACATCTCTGAGGAGCCAACAATCCATTCCATACTCGAATAGGGATAGAGCAACACTTAGATGATTATGCAGAACATCTGAGACATTCAGCAAGTCTTCAGTAAAGACAACTATTTCGCTAGTTTTCCAATCATTGTCCATATCTTGTGACTTCAAACAGTGGAACATCTGCGTCTGCTAAGGAAACGATCTGTCACCTCTCGAACAAGACATTCGATACGAACAAACCCATACAATCATATGATGCTCCATCAGACAGTCTCCAACAAACAAGACAAACAGGGTATCGAACAAGCCAGTTTGGTCCTGTTCGATACGTCTGATTCGCTACATTTTTGCTATAGGAACCTCATCTGTCAAATTCGTCAAATCGCGGTATATACCGTAGCGGATAAATGTTTGTTTACAATCGGGGAAAGTGCTACTAGTTTTAATATATATTTTTTAAATAAACAACATTTTATAAATAAAAAAAAAATTTTTTCTTCATAACTATCCTGCATAAAATAATTACTCGTGCATCTCAAATTCGATGGAATAATAGTTTCACCAATTTAGCACCCCTGGCACATAACGAAACGAGGTTCCACTGCACTGGCCCGATCCGCGATGAGTTTGTTTATTGCTAATAAGTTGACCGCAAATAATTTGCAGACAGAAGAACTAGCCGATTGATACAAAATGAGTTTTAAATAATTTATTACATTTCGCCGAACACCAGCGCGGCGGCGACTGTGCAGCGATAGCTAATAACGGACGAAGTTAATGCGACGTAAGACGGAGGGAGAATAAGAGAGAGAGATATATAAAAAGAGAGAGAGAGAGTGCGAGGGAAAGAAAACAATGTCATCGCATTAAATAAATCAACAAAACGGTCCACATTAGTCGCAAATCAAATTAATTGCCCACAATACGGTTGCGCCCGGCGATCGAACTTATTGCGATACTGTTATTATCCATCCATCCAGCATGAATAAAATTTAAATTAATTAGCCCCGGCGTCAATTACTCACCCGCGCACCCGCGTTGATCCCCACCGGTGGTAATTGACTGAATTGTATTAAAAAAACAAAAAGTAGTAGCAAAAAAAAACAAATCATAGTTTGCAAATTTCGTTCCGTTTGTCGGCTGGCGGGGCGCTTTTTTTCCTCTCCTTCTTTTTCGTTTCCTTCATTAGCTAGTTCCATTTTCATACGGTTGCAAACAAAAGTTTGCGTGGGTGCCGGTTTGGGCCCGGTTTGTCACGCGCTGGCATTAACACATAAATTAATGTTAATTAAGTTCCGCGTTACGCGTTACGAAACGCGATCGTGCTTGTTAATCGGTTTGACTTCCGGGAGATATTTTTTTCCTCCCCTGTTGGTATTGTGTCGCAGCAGGGTTACTGGGGTGACATGCAGTAGAGAAAAATGTGTATAAAAATGTTTGCTTCTATAAAGATGAACATAAATATCCTAAATGTAATATCTAAACTACGTTCATTTAAAAAAAGTATTCCTCTTAAAAAAAAAAACTAACAACCTGAAAGACACATTAGAGTTCCACGATAGCGTTAACATATAAATAAAATTAATTCGCAAGCACAAAATACAAGTGGGCGTTACACGCATGCGTTACTATCTTAGCTATACGATCTATTGAATTTAAGCATAATTTTCGCATACTTTTCACTTTTCTTTTTTGTGTGCAATAAATTGGCAGATAAAACATTTTAAATTCGTGACAAAAATTAATTCCACTAAAATTTCACAAATGTTAGTAATAGAACGTCCTCGAAAAGTAGTACATATAGGGTCGTTTTTTTAAACTGTCTTATGATCCTTTCCATATTTTGTTTATTTCTTGCGGAAGGTTTGGGAGAAAAAATTTCACAAAAAAAAATTCGAAACAGATGTGTCTCATACATCTCACACATCCGATGTCCTGAGCGAAGATGCACTACAGGTCACGTGCCGGGCTCGTGCGATAGGCACCACGCACCAACTTAAAAACCGGCAGCTGCCGAACGTCCCCGAAAACAAATCACAAGGATGGAAAGGAAGGAAAAAAATCCTCTCGCCCCAAAAAAAAAAAACACATTCCATTGTGCGAGCGATTCATTATCCTTTCCGGGGAGGGGAGGGAAGTGAAAGGGATCGTGACGGGTGTGGTGGATGTGTTACCGAAGGCATCTTCCCGCAGCGCACCGGATGTGTTGCTGATAAGTTTTGCCCCAAACTTGCGCAACGCGCCCTGAAGTACGGACGCGCTCGCTCCTTCTGACCGCGTTGAATAAACAAAGCGAACAAGCAAAGGGAGGGCGGGAGGGAGGAAAGTTCCACGTCCGCCGTGCAAAACGCGGCTCTTGAGCAACCGGAAACGTAACCCGATCGAAAATGCGCTCCTTTCATTGAGGTACCATCATCATCATCATCATCATCATCGGCGCCCGGAAACTAAAAACCTCATCCGTTACAACTTTACTGCACTTTGCTCACCGGTTCGTGCCGTCTGCTGCCGGCCCCGGTGAGGAGGGGGGAGGGGGGGCGTGGTGGGAAAGTGGGCGTTGTTAAATTGGGCAGCTCGCTAGTGTTCGGTGCGCGGGCGACGCGAGATGAGATAATTATGAAAAATTAGAAAGTTTCCGGCGTATTCTTAATTACGCCAAAAGCAACATTAATTAGCCATCAATTTGCACTTTTATCGCGAGCGCAGCCGCGTGGGGCGGCATCCGTTGGCGGGCTTGGGGTAATAGTTGTAACGGAATCGCTTTAGACTCACCCTAATTGGGGGTGGGGGGGGGGGGGGAGCAACGGGAGAAACCGTCGAGGCGACCGTCACGTACGGCGCTGATCAAGCGTCTTCACTTAATTCGATCCATTATCTGCGGCCCGGTACGGTTCGGGCACAGGTGCGTTCCCCGTCTCTAACCGTGAGTGCCTGGGAGGGGAAGATTAATTGGTCGACCAGCTGGGACGCGGTTCTACGTGCTGGTGGGGTTATTTTTTTTCTTTTGTTTTTTTTTTCTCTACCACCACGATCCGAGTTGGCCACTTTTGACGGAATTGGCACCACAAACGCTCCATTGCGTGCCATCAATTAGTAATCGTAATCAATTAGTGCTCGGTTCACCCGGGGCCTGGCAAAGCAAGGCCCTCCCTGCAGCGCGTTAGCTATACTGACGGTCCATGTTCTTGTGCTTTTTTTTTCCCCACCCCCTCCCACACAGTTTACCCGCAGTTCGATCCCATCATCAACGGTTTGCAGCATAACGGGGTGCAGCACAACTACGCGCTCGGTGACTTCGTCGTGGCCAACTGCTCGTCCGACATGTCCAGTCCTCCGGCCAGGCTGTACTGGTTCATCAACGATCGAAACGTACGTACCGGTGGACTCCTCCAAGACGTTTCCCCCCCCGTTTCTTTTTCTTCTTTATAATTCCCCTACCCCCTCTCCCACCCTGGCAGGTCCCGTCGGAGTATCTGCAACCGCAGCACGAGACGACGGTCGAGAACGAAGGGTTCGTGCTGCGCTACCGGACGCTCGAGATCCGCTTCTACATCGACGAGAAGCGGCTCGGCAAGCTGAAGGGCAAGCTCGTGCTGAAGTGTCTCGCACGGATCGAAACGATACCGCAGGCGACGAAGGAGTCGACGCAGATCATCTACATCCCAACCACGGACGAGCTGCGCAACCAGAAGCTAATCAACTGGCGCGGCTCCGACGGTAAGCATCCCAAAGCCCGCTCACTCAGCCCTTTCCTGTGCCGTAACAAGCCAACTAAGCTCTCGATCTCGATCCCGTCTCGCCCTCCCCCAATCGCCCTTTTTTGCAGACGCTTTCCACACAATCAACCCGTCGCCCATCAATTTTACGCTCGTTGCGCCGGCAGGCCGGTAGGGCGAACCTGCCAGCAATCGAGCCCTTTTTAACGGGCGGTGTAAGACGTGTGCGAGAGTTCAAGACGGCTGCTTCATGCCTCATTTGGTTTTACCTCCGGCAATAACTTCAACTGCATATTAAAAAGTAGCTTCTAGGGAGCCCATTTTTTTATAATTTTAATTGAAACGAAAAGATTTTTTTAATGAATAAATAAATTATTTGAGCATAGTTTAACCATAAAAAAAACATCAAATGGATTAACATTCCGAAAATGTCCTAAAATTTTTATGTACCTCGCAAAATCCGTTGAAACAGTTGGAGAACTCAAACGCAGTGCGACTGATTCGTTTTAGAGTTCTAAAGGCTTTTCGCATTCGCTTGTCTTCATGGGAAGTTAAAAGGCCTATTGAGCTATATCCCAAGGCGTTTTGATCCTGGAAGACTCACTCCATTTGGTCTGAGTTGTTCATAGTGCCCTCCAAGCGTGAATAGTGTTCATTTCGTTCGTTTTTTAATTTATCGAACATTTTCCAACAAATTTTCGTTACAGCTCCGTCGCTTCATCAGCCAGCGGTGTTGCTTGGTAAGACGCTTGCCGTCCTTTGCACAGCGCTAAGTATCATCAAACGGTACGTGTAATTAGACACGTGCATCAATATCGTGTCCCGAATGAAACCTGGAAGTAACAGTAAGTCAACAAATATACACTTAGAAAAAGAGAAAAGAGAGAGAGAGAGAGAGAGAGAGAATTACACCGGGCCAGCAGCGAATTTGGTCGCTGGGATTTTTCCAACAAAAATAGGGAAAAAACGCTATCCAAAACAAAAATCAAGCATAAAGCTCCCACTCCCCCCTGTTACCGTGCGTTTATCTCAGTTGTTAAGCAAGTGATCGTTGAGTTTTCAATAAGTTGTACTAACAATGAGCCGAACTTTTGCGCGCATCACCGTGAAACGAAGCTGCAGGCATGTGTTTAGTAAAAAATAAATTTAAAAATGAAGAAAAAAAAAACACACACTCACACACACTCACACTAATCATGCCGGGAGACGTCCCGCGTGGGCTAGATAAAGTAAAACTTGTAAATAAGAAAATCCCATCCCTCCTCCCATTCCTCTGCCACGCAAGTAGGGTGCAAGCAATTAGCGATTGGGTGACGAATTTTGGAGGAGATTTCGGAAGCGGAGATTGGATGCGAAAGGTGGATCCCAAGCTTTCCAAAGCAGCCAAGCGAGCGGAGAAGTAAAACGGGCGATCGCGTTCGCTTCGCGCCTGTGTTTGTTTGTTTCATAACGACTGGAAGGAAGAAAGCGCAAAAATTCACACAAAAATACGATAGAGGGAGAGAAAAATTATTAACAAACAAAAAAAAATAACACACACACACACTAAAAATAATGAAAACTTCAAGCCATTAGCAGTCGTTTGGAGAAGGCCAGCAAGTAACAAATTTAATCGGAGCATAATGCAAAAAAAAATGATCCGGTTACGCGTGAGAAGCACACGAAACGAAAAGCAACCTGCGTGTTTAGATAGTTTCATATATAGATATTTTTCTACGGTTTAGTTAAACGACGGGAGACGGGATGGTTAGGTTAGGGCGAACGTGTGCTGCCGAGCCCCGCGTGGCGTGATCGTACGGTGCAATGGCGGCGCTGCAGTGTTGCCGGGTGTTTTATTTTTCATTTTGAAAATAAAATAAAAAACAAACAAAAAAACAAACAAACAACACCAACGGTACGGTAAAAACCTATTGTACGGTAAAATAGAGCGTGTTTTCAGTGTTTTCCTCCCGTCGCGCCGAAGGTGGGCCACGGTCACTGCAGGCAACGGCGCGGCTTACCGATGGTTTTCGGCAAACGGTGCCGACGCTGAAATATGGTCCGTGATGGATGCGTGATGTAAGCGCGTTCCCGGTCTCTATTCTCTCTTTCGTTCCGCTTCTCTTTGCCGCGACCGGAGCAAACAATACGCTCGAAAGCAAAAGCAGGTCCCTCCGGGGGAAGGGGGCCCGGTGGCAAATTCCTGGCAGTGGCGTGACACTAAATGATCTATCGCTTTCGTTGCGAGGGTCTTCACGGTCCTGGCGGTGCGTTCAGGCTAGTTTCGCACTTCGCCCGTCCACCTACACAATGGCTCTGCTGCTAGCGCTAGTCGCTCGGGTGTTTGTGTTGGTGCCGCACTCAAGACGGTACCCGGGTGCGGGTCGCACCAACACACGCAAAAACCTGTCCCCGTGGTGGGTTGCCGACCGAACAGTCACCAGAAAACGTCACCGGCAGAAGCCCCCGACGTTGCGGCCGGCTGCAGCGAGCTCGCCGGCAGCTGTCAACATGTCAACTCAATGCCACGGTTGCGAACAAAAATATTCATTTCCAGCCGGCCACCGGACTTCCGTTCCTTTTTGTTCCCCGCGCTTGTGCGACCTGCAAACGAATCAGCGAACGTGGTGCCAAATGTGCGCCGGAAAATGTACTCACCCACGCGACAACGGGCCTTTTCCCGAAAACGCTCTCGAACGGGAGTGACAAACCGTGAACGAACGCAGAACATTAAACAGAATAATAATAATAATAACATAACATTTCAAAACGGTTGCTCGTGCAAACTTTCTAGGGAAACACTCGAAGAAACTATTTTTTGTTTTGTATTTACGACACTAATTTTGTGTGCAATTTGAGTAACATCTCCAATTATTTCAAAACTTTTCGAAATAAATAACAACTATGGGTAAATTTAAGCACAACATCTTACCCGAATGCGATGTTGTTGTGCCGGTTGCTTAAATAGGGACTTTTTTGTAGTTTTCGTGCTAAAACCAGAACGGTATTTCGATATTTTATTGCTGAATCGTATTAGTGAGGTGTAAATATGGAACAAAGCTACGTATTTCTCAATACCCCAATTCAATCCTGTTTTTCGAATAATTTTTTCAAACAACATAAACTTCATAAAGCCTCTTTTGGATAGACAAGGTGGTCAAGTGATATTATTATCAGAAAATAACAAAATTACCAATACCCAAAACGGGTCACCCTGTGTCATGCCTGAGCTAGTAAACTATCGAAAAATGCTCCTGAATGTATGCAACCCGCACAACATCACCGAATTGGAGCAGATGAGATGTCCAACTTGTCTGCTACCAAAATGATTAAGATTTTGGAATAATTTCACGGCAAATTTGCTCCACGATGGATGAAATTCGGAAATGGAATGATTAGTTCGTTTTGTTTTATCAGAATGTCCCATGAAACACTGAAATTTTCGTTCATTTTCACTCGCCCAACAAGACGATTCTTTGCACGGAATGCGCAAATCCAGCCGCCTGAATCGGTACCCCTTTTTTCCTTGCTGCACCGGGCCTGATCAACCGAAACGGGGGTGACGCCGAGCGTGACGGGCCAAAAAAAAACGGCACGCGCGACAGGAAGCACGTTCGCACGCGAAACAAAAAGTAAAGCAAGCACACTAAAGCTAAACCGAAAACGCAACACTACACGGACGGGAATTGCAACGGAGCCGAATGGGTTTTTTAGAAGCGGACGTTGGTTCAGGAAGCGAAATATGAGGCCTTATAATTTGTATATTTAGTATGACACAGACGACACTAATACAGCCAACAGAACACCCACACATACACATGCACACACCCACACACCCACACTCACACATACAGGAGCTGCAAAACAGCCTGCTGTTCGTACGGCTAGAGGGGGAGGGTTTCCCGTGGTTGGAGGAATTTGTTGCGCAGGAGAAACACATTCCAATGCGATCCGTCGGACAAAAACATAAGTCAAATTACTACTTTTCATTGCTAAGTACACTACACCGCATGTAACCGCATAAAGAAAGTTGCTTCGAAACCGCGCGTATGGCTGCGTGTGCATGTGTGGGTGTGTGTGCGATCAACACCTGCCCGAGTGCTCATTTGGAGGATGTTTTCTTATACTAACTAAGCAATGCTACCTTATCGAATACTTAAACTAATGATACCAAATTGAAAACAAAAAGAATTGAAAACGAAGAGAGAGAGAGAGAGAGAGAGCGAGAGAAAAAAAAACAAACAAAGTGAAGAATTGGAAACATGTTGAACATTACGATGATTAAACGAAAAACACACACACAATACAAAACCAAAATGTCGTAGCAGGTGGGTAACGGTGAGCGAAATACGAGTTGCAAACGGAAGGTAAAGAGTGATTGGAAAAGATCGAACACACTACAGAAGGAAACCCCGTATCGTGGAAAACAAAGCGGAAACGTGAGAAAAATGAAACATAAAAAAGAAACGTCAAACAAATGTAAAACAAAAGCGAATAACAAACATCAACAAAACGAAACAAAACATCAACATGATTAAGCCCGTAAATCAAAGTTTAGTGCACAGAATATAATGGATTTTGTAATATAGTGTTGAATATCGTAATCAACTTGCCAGGCGTACAACACTGCATACAACTCTATCGCAAATACATACACTCACATGCATACATACACACGCACAAACACACTTAATTATACGAAATGTCGAACAAAAAAAAACAACCAACCATTACACGCACTGCGAATGTGTTGAAATGTGAACAAAGTACGGGCGAAGAGGAAAACCCGAACGATAGAAAGAGATCGAAAAAAAAACACACAAAAAAGGGTGAGGAGAATTAAAAAAAAACAGTCAACAGTGTTATCATCTACCGCATAAGAAGCTGCAGCATGTGAGTACGTACGTATGTGTGTGCACGTGTGTGTGTGTGTGTGTGTGTGTGTGTGTGTGCGTGTGTGTGAAAATCTCATGAGCAGCGTTTGCGCATTAATGGCGCACACCGGAGCGCAAACCGAAAAACCCGAGTGAGTTAACGTGAATTTAAAGATAACGCATACATTTTTGCCGCCATGAGAAAGCAATTCCGTTCGGAAAGGCACGATGTGCAGCTGTTGCGCTAAGGATGATTAAGCTGACGGGATGATCCGTGCATTAAAAGCAACGTTGCTGAAATATGAATGCGTGGGAAAACCCCGTCACAGATCGTTGCTGGTGGTAGATTTTTTTAAATTTATTATATTTTTTTTTTTCACTGTATGATAATACTCTAACTTTTTGAAAATATGGTCGCGTTCAGCAGAACGAAATGTTTCGTTTTTTTTTCTCTTCAATTAACGCCTTGTTGTTGTTGTTCCTTCGCAAAAGAAGACTGAAAAGTCGGCATGAACATTTTATAAAATCAACTAAAATCCAACCTATCGATCGCTTTTTTTGCCGAAATTTCGTATTGCATACAATTGATTTTTTTTTTGCAGAATGTGAGTTCATCTATGAGATTGATTTTTTTTTTAAATATCGTAGAGTCGGAAGTGAGTGGGCAACGGTTGCACGGGGTTGTACACGTAATGCACGAGTTGTCTTACCCAAGCACGTGCGCGAACTGGAACTACGTTACCAAGCGTCCTATTATTATCTGTAAATGTAATAAAAAAAAAACATATCACTCGATCGCCGTAGCATTATCCAGCGATCCAGACGGAACACGGTTCCGGCCACCGTTGCCGCTTCCGGTTCTTCGCTTTCCTACCGATCCGTTTCGATTTTCCGTTTGTTACCGTCTGTCAGTTTGACAAAAAAAAATTTTTATTAAAATTTCGTTCGTTTCGTATTTCTGTTCCATTTCGCATGCTTCATGGCTTGGCATACTGGCGAGAAATAAAAAAAAAACGCGCTACTATTCTCCCTTCACTTGTTTACATTTAAGCCTATCCGGCGGAGTTTTCAAGGTTTAACCGGCATCAGCTGGATTGAATACATCCCACGGTATCGAATTCATGGTAGCAAACAGAGACAAAGGGCACAGAAAAACCCTCTGACATGGCGTGGCATTAATGGGACTGAAAATGAAAAAAAAAACGCACTTTTTCCCTCCCCATTTCAAATAGGACTTTTGTACGGTGTGATATGATGATAGGTGACTTCGTACTTTTTGTTAGTGCTTGTGTAGAATTTATTTCCTCGTTTTGTTTTATTTTCATTGCAATCCTTTTGAGGGTAATTTTGTTTTTGTTGTTTTTTGTTTTTGTTTTTTTTTAAACATATTTTTATATTTAAAAAATAATAATTCATTTGTTTCTGGCTTATAATGTTTTATCCAAAGTCATCAAGTTTTCGTTAAACTCAAGTTCGTTCTCACCAGCGTGTCTTTTCCCAGCATTTTTTGTAACCCATTTAAAGAAAACCAAAAAACTAAGCAACCAATTACGAATCACAAGCGTAAACTAACGTGCATAACAAACACTACAAAAGTAAAGCAGATTAAATGTCACAAAACTAAACTAGAAAACAAGCTGCAGCCGAACATTTAAAAAAAATATATGAAAACATACTGTAAGTGACTTTATGCGTCCTAAACGTGGCGAATAAACAAAGGAAGAAAAAAAAACAATAAGCCACCTATGGTAAAACGGACACCAAAACGAGCGATAGAGGAGAAAAAAGGTTTTATGCGAACAACAGAAGGAATTAAAATTTGTAAAACCAACCAGGCGCGATTGGAAAACAAGCAAAAATGGTTTTACCACACAAAAAAAAAAACTACGATCACATCCGAGTAAAAGAAAAAAACAGAGAAAAACAAACGATGCTAAAAAACAACTACAAATCAAACAAAACACACTCAAAATCCTCCCAATGCCACAGAAAGTATCCTATTTCGCGAGCGGACGGGCGAGAAACAGTGTGCTGGAGTCGAAAAAAGCGACGAAATTGACGCAAAACAACGCTTGGCTCTCCTCGCAGTGCAGCAGTAACATCCATAGCAAAACAGCAACAACGGCTAACAATACTAAACCACATCTGCTCCAAGCAGCACACATCAAACATGCCAACAGATGCCGCAGACAGACGATTCCGTGGGGTGGGGGTGCGTTAATAAATAATGAATCATGATAATTAAAAAAAATAATTGTAATAAAAACAGATATATTTTACAGTGAATGTGTTTTAAATGGTGTTAATGGTTCTTTTTGTAATGGGTTTGTTTTTTTATGTTTTAATTTCAACGCATCCGTGGGTTTTAGGCCCTGTTATGAAAGGTAAGTAAGGTAGGAGCAAAATACATTTTTATAATAATTATTATCGGTCCACAATACTAAACTTATTCCCTGGAAAGAAAACCCTGCCTGAATATGATCAATTTCTCCGTGGAATGTTTCTGAAACATTCGATCGAAAATCCGTTCGCCGCTGCCATCACTTGGCAGTTCATTTGATACTAATTTATAAGAATGAACATTTAATTAAAGATTCGTTTGTAGAACTGCGTGAGGTTTTGAGTTGATGCTAAACGAATTTAATTTTAGATTCATTTGTTTTTTTTTTAATTAATACTGTTGTGCATCAATTTTGGTTAGAAAAGAAAACATTTTTAAATTAATTTTTTGGCTTAAAGCATTAATTTTAATTTGTCGAACTATTTTGCATCAATTAATTTATTGAACACTTTATTTGGTACAGTAAAATCGGGACGGATATTAAAAATACACTAGGTAATATGCAAGTAAATATATTTTTTTTTAATAATTTAACAAAATGTAACTAGTGAACACAATACGGGATCATTAATTTGACTGATTTTTTTCATTTTTATCTTGTCTGATGGATTATAAATAATTAATAATAAAATTCTACTTAAAATTGAAAAAAATATTAATTATATTGAAAACGTTTTCATTTATGACCCTTCATAATTTTCCTGATAAATAGGTGCAGTATTCAAACCCTTCTCACATCGGGCGACTGCTTTAAGCGCACGCAAATCCGAATAGTAACGAATCACTAGAAATTAATACATTTTTCTCGGATCGCACGCCGCCCACTGGACTGACTGCATCCGGTCGATCCCGCTGCCGTGTGCAGTGAAATAAAAATCGTTTAATTTAAAATCATTATGCAGAAGCGCACCGGAAGGGGTCTCCCACCGATTGGGGCGGTTTTTTTTTTTTTTTTTGGGTTCCAATCGTGGTCGAGAGCGTTAAGCCGACCGGCCGCGGTAACCCGCTGTTTAAAGCGTAATCATGTTAATTTCTGCGTTTATTCGCACGGTCGCTGATTGATGGTGAGTATGGGAGGGTGGGTGGTGAGAACATAATACTTTCCGTTGTGT
>JXWZ01003328.1:0-59639 GCA_000956215.1 Anopheles farauti No. 4
TGCTCATAAATGACCGTAATCACATTTTGTTGAAGAAGTGGCAGGGTTTAGTTTGGTCATTACATTTTTCAAATGCAAATGCTCGTGAAAGGAACGCCTTATTAACTCGATTTGCTATCGGGGATGAATATTTTACTCCAGGACTGCAAGCTGATTGCCTTCGCTAGAACATGGGTATTTTTTTTTTTAATTTTAAACGAAAAGTTCTGTTTGTGATCATCGATCATTCTATTGCAATACTTTTTTTGTTGAAGCCAGAAAATAAACCTTCACACTTTCAAACACATTTTCGCATCTCTTTTGATTGATTTTCGGAATGATAGTTATTTTTTCATCCCATATATCGCTGTTGTTTACCTTCCACCACTACCCATTAGCGAGAGGCATTAGGGCTAGGGTCCAGCTAGAGTTCTGTTCCGTGCGAACGATCTTTCCCTCACTACTTCCATGGGCTACTAATGGCAGTAACGGCAAGTACTAGGCACAAATACATAGGAAATGTAGCCAACAACAACATTTCTATCTCCAGTACTGCTTCTCAGATGCTATGTATCCCTTCCCGCACACGCTGTCCCCACTCGTAGAACGGGTGAGCAAATGTACGTACGGATCATAGAAAAAATCTGCGCTTTTCACGCCGCTACCACCACCACCTCTAAAGTTTCTTCTGCGCCATCCCCACTACCACCATCCACCCACCGACCGCGCGTTCCAATAGCTAGGTCAGGTTCCAATCGTTACGTTTTGTAATATTAGTTTCCTTTCTCTTTTCCATTCCGCGGCCGCGTGTCCGCGTCATCCACCATCAGTGGTAATGGGGCTCCCTTCTCGCACCCCGCCCCCCCCTCCCTCTTGTTGTTTCGTTGCAAACACTCGCACCCATACACACATTTTATAAAAGCCACGCGCAAGTTTCGCCGTTTTCCCTGCTCCCGCCCTGCTCCTGGTTTCCGTTCCTCGTGGACTGACGATCCGCTGACGATCATCATCGTGGCAGAGGCACCGTGCTCGGCTACTCGTGCACGGTTTCGCTCTCCCGACCCATTGAAGGTAACTACTACTGAGGATTGCTGCTGTGATTTGTTTGTAAGGTGTGTACATGAACCGATCTAGCTAGTGCCCCTTCATTCGTGCACACCCGTTTGGGTCTCATCTGTTCCCGCCTGCATCAGAACAGCTTTCGCGCGTTTACTTCTCAAAACTCAACACGGTACGAGTATGAGAGCTGTGTTCTACACTACGGCCCTACCTTAGTGCGGCAACCTTACAAGCGTTAGATAATCGAGCGGAATCATCTTCCTCCCGCGCGTAACCCACACCATCATGCATCATTGGCAAAAGAGTTGCGCTCGTTTGTACTTTGTGCAATGTTTATGTTGCAATGTCCTTAACGAAAGGGTAGGTACTTTTTTTGCCTCAGTTGCAACCAAATCCTGGTTTATTTGACCAATGACAGTTCCCTCTCTCTAGCTCTCCAGCACTCCACGTTTATTCGTCCAATTACAACCTGTTGGCTATGGGATACGAAACAAATTCGAAGGCGATGATTTGTTCAACCCTCTATCGCATGTAAATCATGACAAATGCCTTTCGCTGCGCGATTTGAGCGATCAATCGACGAACTTTCAAGTAGTTCCGGTTAATTTCATCCACTGTCTACCGTCGGAAGTTTGTTTGGAATCCGCTTCTTTACCTTGCTCTCTGTCTCTTTCTCTCAGGGCAGGATATTTGCTGGATATTTGTTGGAAAAAGGAATAAATTGTAACACTTTTTGTTTTCCCGCTCCCCCCGAAACGAACACGCCGGAAGTGGCTCTGATGAAATATTTGCTCGCCCTAGGCAGGCGACCGCCATTTTGACAACAGCTCATGGCGCACGGTGACGTGCACCGAAAGTTTGGAAAGCATTCTTTGCACCCGCTTCAATCTTGCCGAATTTTCTTTTTTTTTATATGCCTTAGCAAGTCGCTCGTCAAGAGGGTGGTGAATAGTTCTTGGGAACGGTGAGAATACAACCGAAGCGCTGGTGCACGTGCACGATCAATAACAGAACATTAGGTTTGGCTCATTTTCCAAGCACAGCAGCATTGCGTAACGTTGCCAATGTGATTTAAAATAACTTATGAAACAATGAAAATTGTATTGCAAGCGCTAAAATCCATGCCCTTTTTCATGCAGTTTAACCTTTAATACGTTTTTCACGTTTCACTCTTTCTGTTTTGCTCGTGTGTACTTATTTTTCTCCAACTTAATACCACCACTGTCCTTCTGCTGATGGACCCGTTCTTGTCATTTGTCTTTGTTGACCTTCTTTTTGCGTCGCTCTTTCGTGGACTAGCTTGATCGGGGTTCTCGTTGATGTGCTTCGTTTCTTTTTTTAGTTTTTTTTTATTTTTATTTTGTGCCAGTGTTCAACTTTTACTTTCATTGTAAAACCGGTTTTAAGTCGAACGTTGGATTGTTGTTTTTACTTTACTTTTCATTTCTCCACGGCGTGTACAGTTTACGCTCGCTGCAACTAGCTAGTTGCGAACGTACCGATCTTTACGACACTCTTTACTTGACGCCGAAACTTTTTGCATCGTGTATCTTAAAGCGTCAGACCTAGATTGATCTCGTATGAGAAACATTTACAACAAAATCAGATTTAAACTAGCAAGTTATTATTTGATAAAGTATATTCGTTAATAGGTTTAAAATATTATTTTAATGACAAATTTTCGATCAAACTCTTGGTCCTACATGACCTACAAATAAAAAGAATCATTTTAAAACATAAAAACCGCTTAGCAGTGTACAAACGCCAAAATGCGATGCGAAATTTACCCTGAAAGCGTGTAATTATCTAGAAATAATGATCGTTTACCGTCCACATTGGATCGTGAACGTGAAGTCATTAGCATAGCGACACTAATCTGGCCTGGAGTGTGAGCGTCACACTCACGGTGAGCCTTCGCTGGCGCTCCCCTGTTGTTGGATGCCTTTGTTCTGGTCGCTATGCCGAGCACATGAATCACACCCGATATCCGTTCTACGGATGAAGTCATTCACGAGAATCAGATTGGTTACCCCCTTGCAGCTACTGGTGTTGTTCCGGTTTAAACCCCCTTATTGATCGCCGATGCCTCGAAGCAAGCCATGCGTCTCCATTTTGAAACAATCAAAAGTATAACCTTTTGTATGATGCTCGATCTTACTTCGATCTTTAGAAAGCTTCAGCTCAAATCGAAATCACAAATAGAATGCATGATCACCACAACACTGCACCGTGCCGAGAGTGATGTGCGGTTAAGTGCACTTTGGTGCCGTATTGATGCTTCCGAAAAAGGCCTCGCTGCGACTTACACAAATAAAAGTGTCAACCCGGTGTGGATTCTATTGGTGGGAAAAGTGAGTGAGAAATAAAAGGTGTCGTAATCATTTATAAAATGGGGAGATTTATTGTTACACTCCATCACAGCTAGTACGGTGGAGCTCCTCCCGGGCATACAAACACCAACCAACCCAACCGTTCCGGCTCGCTCCCTGTTCCCTCCGTTCAAGTGAAAGGAAGGGAGCACAATGAGAATGTTTATAAGTCAGCTGAAACGTGATTCGATCTACTCTGGCGGAGTAACGAGCTGGCTGAAACAGCTTCTTCAAGCTTTCGGTATGAAATCGGCAGCGACCGACTGTTCTCACATACGGTAGAGAGATGAAACCGTAGTAGTGAAGATTAACACACAAAAAAAAACAAAACAATCATTTCAAGGCGAACCTTCACCGAATCACCGGTAGCATCCGAGTGAGCGATGCTGTGCGACCGAATCGTACCTTGGGCATCGGGAACCCGGGTGGGAAGGAGAACACCATCGAACAGGAAACTAATCGATAATTGCACCAGCGGTGACTTAGATTTGCCCACTAGCATGCTTTGCACGCTATGCAAACCAACACACCGATTCCCTGCCGCGCGGAACAATCTTCAGATTGTTTCAGATAAATTGTGGGAGTAAGTGGTATTTACTCAACTAACTCCGCCCCCCCCCCCCTCCCCACTCTCGCCCCCAAGTGTGCACTACCGCTTCGGGTTCGCTCGGAAAGCTTTGAATATTTCACACTGGGTGCACTTAGCGGAGTGTGTGAGTCAAGTTACCCGGTCAGCCACGTTCGGCATACGACGCTCCGGTGTGCCATTCAAATGCGCCACCACCTCACCGCACGTTTCTTCGCTTCCATTTTAGAATGGGAACACCGTACGGCAATTATTTTGCGGCACTGCAATCAACCCGGGAACCTGTTACAGTGACAGTGGTTTGGTTGTTGGGAACTTCTAGCGAGAATAAATTTCCCAAAGTTGCCCCCTTCAAGTTGCGATATCGTCGATGGGGGTAAATATTTTGTCGTACCTTCTAGTATTGTTGAGCGAAGCGAAGTCCTATCGCTCGACGGTGAAAGTGACCCTGGTGCGCCTTGTGGTCCAGCGCACGATCCGTGTGATTTGCATGACAGGGAAACGGCAGCAGCTTCCCCTAACGTTCGGACTGAAACGTGCATTACGCAACAGCCCGACACACTCCAGAGAAACTGCAACGCGCTTCGGTACGATTTGTCGTACGATCGTCGTCACCGTTCCCACGTGTTCCGTACGATCAATGCAGGCCAAGAAGAGTTCACCTTTTGAGCGAAGGGTTGGCAGGGTTTCCCCCCACCAACGGGTTTCACTTCGCTTCTCCGAACGTCCCGCAGCCAGAGAAGGCGAAATACCAAAGGGTTCGTTTGGGCTGCTGCACTGTTGTGCGATGTTGTTACCATCAGCGCCAGTGGCAGTGGGTTGGTCCTCCCACAAACTCCTAATGCCTAATGGGTAAATTTTTCGTCGTATTTGTTGTGCACCGCTAATGTAACCGTCCTCCCCTTCCGCCTCTTGGTACGCAATGTTTTTTCTAGTGCCGTTTTTTGTCTCTCTCTCTCTTTTTTGCCCGTGCATGCCGCGCGGCTCTTTCAGCAGGCCGTTTTCATTTTTCTTTTGCCATCTCGCTCCCCCTTTCGCTCTTGCTCTTGCTCTCTCTCTCTTTCTCTCTCTCGCTAGGTTATACTTCTCGGCCTACTGCCCCTGCCCCTGCTTGCAATATTTTAATTCCCTTTTTTCGCTATTATATGGCGGACGCAGCTGCTGGGTGATGCATACCCCCTGCAGTCAACCACTTCGATTAGAACGCTGGAGAATTATGAGTGAGTAGGGGAGGTAGGGGAAGGCGCTTGTACCGGACGGAGGCAGGGCAGCAAAGATCCAATTTTAGTCATTGCAACCCGCGGCGTGATTGCGCTTCGATGCAATCCAATTGGTAGTGCGGAGCGCGGTTCGCTTCGGATTCGGTCGTTCGAAAATGGCCTGAAATTCTAATTCCAATTTTTCCTCCTTTCCCCCCACTGCGCCGCAAGCAGGGGATAGGCGGGTAAAGAGGCGGCGAGATAGCGCTACCATTTTTCGTGCGCACTCGAGCGAGTAACTACGGGGATGGGGCCCCGGAAGAAATCTAAACTCAGAATAGGACCCACCGTGGAATCGTGTGAAGGCGGCGGACGGAACCGATGAGATGCTAAACAATTGCATCGGTAATTCGGTGCGGGGGCCGCACAAACGCGGTTCGCAATGCGCAACAGCCCCGAAGACGCGCCCGGTGTAGCAGTGGCTCCAACTGAAACTGCACGTTCACTGAGTTTTGCAAATGAGCGCTGAGTGTTTGGGGCGCGTGGACTTCAGGGGACTTCATTAGAATTTCGCACCTTTTTTGTGTTCGACGCACGGGGTACGGATGAGATTCGATCTGAAACGGGCATTTGAAATGATTGTCACGACTCGGACGGAAAGGTTTTCAGTATTTGTATGTTATTTTGCATCGAACTGACCTTGATGACGCTTAGATGTTAACATCATTCAAGATGTTCATCTTTAACAGTTCATTTGGTTCTGTTTAGAAAAGTATACGATCACTTTTGTGAGATGCTCAATAAGAACAGTGCTCTTATAACTTTCTAAACGATCGATTTTTTAAATAACACTGAACTAATTTTATAAGCAATGATTCTACAAAAAAGGTTCACTGCTTACGTAAGCGATTTTTTTAGGTTTATTTGTATTCATAGTTTGCATGCTCTTTTGTGTGATGATTTCATCTTTTAATCCCTTTTGAACATGTCTCTTTTTTGAGAATTTCGTTCTTGAAAAAGTTTCGAGACGCCATTTTCGTTTTTCGTTCCTGCATTTTTATGTTTCGAATTTATTTATATTATTTATATCTATTTATATTAAAATAAAGATCTTTATGTTGTTACGAACCAGATTGATGTGTTACATAAAGTTTTTAAATGCTCCAACAATGAAAAACAATGAAATAATATTTATTTCTTTACTATAAAGTACGAGTTGTACTATTACACTAATGTATTTCTAATATTCTCGATTCTAAATCAGGGGAATACACGTTATTTTTTCTATTTGCCAATTAACTAAAAGTAATCCAGCTTGTTATCTAACCGCCTAATGCTCGACGAATACATGCTACGTTAAATGGGTTATTCTCATCGAAACCAACATTTCGAATACCTATTTTGATTATTTAAAGGGTCGTTCAAACCATTTACAAGATTGAAAAATGATTAATGAAACTAACACTTTCGTGATATTTTTTGGAACCTGTCATCCCGAAGAGTGATGCCAAAGTGGAAAATCGTTGGTAACGGGATTCGAATATTAATGGAATTATATATTCCACACATTAGTGTGAATTTCATATGACAAGCCAACACATTTTATCTAAAGACCGACGAATTTTTTGAAACAAATAAATCGTCTATGAAAAATTATAAAGAAGGTTTGCATAAATTTGAGTGTCGAAGTTCGAAGATGCAAACATGATTCGAAATTTCCAAAGCAGACGTTCTCCAATAATGCGTGACTATTGCCATGCATTTTTTTTTTCAACAAAACTCAAGACCCCGACGAGCTTTCGCTGCTTAGTTCTCGTCCCTTGATCGGCATACACATAAAAAAAAAGTAATCTGCAGCCACTGCATGGCATTTCCCTATGCAACAGCGAGCCAAAAAAAACCGGAGCAGACGGTGAAAAAATACATCAAAGTTAGGGGAGAAAAAAAATCGGGCCAACGTTGCTAAGCTGAAAACGAACCGGTTCCACGACATGCGCGGCCGGTCACTCTTGCCTTGTTCGTATTGCATTCTCGATTTCGTCCGCGGATATCAGAACAAAGCCAAAGAGAGCATCAGGAAAAGCCGGCCAAGATGGATAGGTTGTGCGGAAGAAAACGAAATGGGCCAAGAAAAGGAAAAAGTCCAGACACACACACGCAGGAGGCGACCGTCGGAGGAGAGTGGTGAAATAATCGCTGAGAAGTAATCTGTCCATATCTACGCGAACCAGCCAAATAAGATAAGACGGGCGAGGGGGGGAAGGAGGGATGGAAGAAGGAGAGAGAGAGAAGCGGCGAATGAAACGAAAACGGATTTGAATAGAGGAAAGAGGTTGGCAAAAAAGTTCCGCGAAGAAAAGCGCACACAGCGGAGACGCTGAAGAAAATGTGAAAAGACGTACGAATGAAATGAAAGGGGTCTGCGCGAAATGAGGAAAGAAAGACGGATGACGGGAGAGGGTGAGAGAAAGAGAGCGAGAGGGAGGGAGGGAGGTCTGCGTCTAAGTCACAGACACGCTGGCCAAGTGTTCGTTCTTGTTTTTTTACTCTTTCACTCTCTTTCTCTTTCTTTCTCCTTCTTGCCGCTGTGCCGAGAGCACACCGATGCGAAAGGAAAGAGGTAAGACGGTAAAAGAAGCAGTAACGAAACAAGAGAATGTGTGACCTTGAAAAGTCGGTGCAAACCGTGAAAGTCTGCCAGCGCGCGCGGTTCGGATCTCCGGAGATCGGATGGTTGGAGAGTGGGATGACGGGCTTGTTGGAGAGTGGGGGCTGGGGAGGAGAGTGCTTGTGCAACATTCTCACATGTTGCTCACACTCCATACGGCCGAGGCGCGCGTTTGGCGAACGGGTAGGGTTTCCAGCCTGCTGCTGTATTTTTTGTTTTGCTGTCTTCACACACACGCGCCGGTTGGTGGTGGTGGTGGTGTGGTGGTGTGGTGGTGGTAGGCTATGATTTTCTTGCCACCGATTTTGCCTCATCGTTGATTCTCTCGTTGCCATGCATTTCCATTTTTTGCTAAATTGCTCCGAAATAAACTCCTGCATTCGTCTGGCTCGCTAGTAAGCAAACAAGTGGTGATGGTGCTGGTGGTAGTGGTGCAGAAGTTGGTGGCGTGGCGGTGGTTCTAAAACAAAATTTCACTCCAACCGATCTGCAAACTTGGTGCCACACAAAAGCCTCCTGAACGTTTTTAACATCGCTTCCCGTGAATCATTTCTTATTCAACTGCTTGCCTCGCCGCCCGCTGCCCGAAGCGACCTTGATTTTCGTTCTCGCTTCTAATCAACATCCTCGAGCCCACCCGTTGTGTAAAATCGTTCATTCCGTGCTTCGGGGTGCATGATGTGTTTTTACTACACCAAATCCGACCTACCGTGTGCGCTTTGCGGAGGAAGGTAAGATGTGTGTTGGCTGGGGCGCGTTTTTTTTAATGCATGAAAGATAGCATGTTTGCCACCCTGCACGGGATCGAACGGACACGGGCTCTGCGGGCTTGCTTATGTGTTAGTCAAATTTAAACCATCAGAATAAGGGTTTGCAATCTTCTAAGCGCGAATGCACCGGCGGAAAGGGAAAGCAAACGAGACGACGGAGTACGAGGGAGACTGTGGAGAGATGCTGGCAATGGAACGATGGCGGCGAGAAAAGGAGAAAGATGATCGTGTGTGTAATGAACGCACATAAACCGGTTAATAGGTTACCGCAGGGTTGACATCCATTCGCCGCCGCCTGCTAACACTGCTCCGCCAAATCCGATAGAATCCGAATCATGCGAGTGTACGTGTGTGTGGTTTTGTGCGCTGGTATTGCGATGTGCCTGTGTGTGTGCTGTAGTGTCGGTGTGTTAGAAATGTGCGAATAAATCATACCCCAAAATATAACAATCAGATCGCACCATCGAGCAAAAGGGGAAAGGCTGGAGGCAGGGAGGGGAGATGTGGCATTGTGCAAATATATTCACCAACACCAACACACACACACTCACCGCTCGAGCAAAAAGTAAAAGCACGTCTGAGCACGGTTCGCTTGGCTCCGGTTGCAGAGGCAACCAGCAGCAACACAGCAGCCTTCGATGGAAAGTATTTCCTGTCCCGCTGTCCTATCTGGAAAACGAGACGATGTGAGAACCAATTTTATTCGTTCCGTCAGACAGGGACGGTAGGCATAGGCCGTCGACGGATGACCTTGAACGATTCACATCGTCGAACTCATCGTCGATTGTCAAGGACCTGCTGTCAGCCTAGTTCCGCACTTTTCACCGATCTTTAGTGCAAACGCGGTCGAGGTAGAAGGGGTCGCGCGTAGTCGCGCGTATTTTTGGATAATGAAAAGCAATGCAGCAGTTCTTCCAACCGGTGTGATAACAGCGTTAATGCGATGTCTCGGATTTTGATAGGAAAAGGTGTGGTTGGGGAAGCGGGTGCTGTGCAAACATGGACGATGCATTTTCGCAATGCACCCAAAGGGAGTACATTCACCTCCGTGCAAAAAGGCGAATCGGGTTTCATCAATTCGAGATTCATCAATTATAGATGTGTGAATTATCGTAACAAATCTCGATAACCAATGCGTGCATGTCGCGTCGTAGAACTCTGCTGCAGTGAAGCGGCGTTTTACCAACGATCGCTCCACGGTGTATGCAGTTCAAAAGAAAAGATTTTCAGAAGAACTGTAATTTTTGTTAGTAAATTTTCGATAGCAAAGTGGTATGGAAATGCATTATTTTTTATATTTTTTTTACATTCTTAAAGTAGGCTTTTTTTATTAAAATTATACAACATTTGTGCCTTTAAAAACGATAAAAACGATTAAAAACGAGATTCTTACTAAATCGTTGGCATTAAACGATTTCATTTTCGGTAGCTTAGTGGAACCCTTTTGCTAAAACAACTCCAAATTGTTAAAATACGGCACTAAAAATTGTGATGCTAGTGGTTTATGGTATAAAAGCTTTCGTAGTTTTTTATGCGTAAATTTATTTTTACGCTATAATCGAGTTTTCACATAATAAAATGCACACACCGTTTTTGTACCGCATGGAACACTGTTTTTGTACGTAACGTTAGCTTTCGGACTAACAAGTAGGCTACTTTTCATGTTTAAAACGTCACTTTCGTAAAAAAAATCTGTGTACTTGGATTTAATTTTTAATAAAATTATTTCCAAAAAATATTTTAAGAATTCATAAACATTATTATCCTTCATTAGAATTTCACTTGCAATTTTCAATGAGCTGGTTCATTGTTCCTCAAAACCTGCCAAAAATTGCCTCTGACAGCATGGCGATCAAAATTGTGCGAACTTTGGAGAAATAATGGTACATTTCGTAAAATATCGATGTGTATGTCACAAAACTTAAACCCAAGATAGAAATTATCAGTAACTTTGTAAAACATTTGTTGGAAACATCCGTTCATTGTATTAGTAATGTTACGCTGTTTCATTCATGGTGCTGAAAACTGGTACTTTTACTATGCTAAAATTAGTTTTGATCATTATATTCAATTTTAGTGTAGACATAAACTTATTTTTCCAACATCCACATACCAATATTTATTAAAAAAAAACTGACTCAAATTTTGTTCCGAACTGTACAACGTCTCTTCTAAGCGAAGCTTAACTGCTACTTCCTCATCGTGAAATTCACAGTGTGGTTATGGTAATAGAGTTGATATATCTATATGGTCCTATAGATCAGTATCAGCACCACGTATCAACCACACGTATCAGTACCATCTTTGAGAGGCGAAAAGAGTAAACCAATGCACTGATAAGTTCCATTTGCTCTACAGAGAAGAACAGGATGGTGAAATGGTCGGGGAAGCACCACTCCACCGCTTCCCATGTGGTAATGTGACTGTTGTCTCGCTTCAAAGCATTTCCTCTCGCAATGAGTCGTTCCGTGGCCTTGGACTTGACTCACCAGTCCACACACCACTAAAGTGTGACGTATGCAAATGTGTGTGTTTTCGACAAAACCTTCTTCCGTTCACGGAGCAGGCGGAGGTTATCGTGCACCGCTGTTGGTTAGCCTTCTTTATCCCCCCCCTTCATCATGGATCCTGGCCGCACTTGTTGCCACTTCTGCACTGTACAACGATGATGAAACTGGAAAGTGCTCTTCGCCGAAGGACGACTAATTAGAGTCCACAGCGTGTATGTGAGTGTGGATAAGCCTGAAATCCCACCAATCTGTCACATTGACCCGAACGATCCGATTATCACCGTTGTCAATACGGGCGGTCGTTAATCGACCTCCAAATGGTGACAATCCCAGTGACGATCGTCAGGTCGAGCCGAGCCGAGTTTACTGATATTATGAAGTGACTTTCGAATTTTCGCACCGGACGGGTGCGTGCGTACGGTGCGGAGCTGCGATAGCGTGCGTAACCCCGGTGAAGGACAAGCGTGTCACGAAAGCAAACGCACGGCCCTCTAAACGCCGTGTTCTGTCGTGGAGTGGTGGTGGCCTTACGCGATGGTAACGCGCGCAGGACGATGGTGCGCTGCAGTTCAGTCAGCTTTCACGGTCACTTCGCGAAGCGAGCCGAGCTTTAGGGTAACTTTTTTCGCCATTTTCGCCATGCGAATGAATCAATGCGAATGAGGAAAGAAGAAGAAAAAGAAGAAAATGAGCGGACGAGGAAACCTCCAAATCGCGATAAAAACCACAGCGCCGGGAAGGCCAATGCCGTGGAGGTGGTGGGGTGCAGCACAATCCATGACCATGAGAGGAATGGTGATTTTGAGTGTGTGTGACATTCATAAATTTGTCTTTCTCGAGCGCGCAGCCTGCGTGTCATTCAGTCATTGCATAATGAGCCATAGGCTTTTGACCTGATGGTCCTTCGGGACGGGTCGAGAAATTGTTTGCTTACGGCAAACAAAAAGTCCATTTTATTCATCGCTATGAATAAAACGGCTGATCGGTCAGGTGGCATATCAATAGCAAACAACACTTTCTCAAAGTTTTTGTTTTGTTCTGTTTTTTTTTGGCATCCGTTCTCTCAACGGGAAGGACACGATGGCCATTAGCTGGTTCATGCCAAATTGGTAGATTTTTATCTTGCCTAGTTTCCCTTTGCATCATAACGCACACCCGCACGTGAAGAGAGGAAATACGCGTGCGCAACGATTTGTTGTTCGTTATACGCTCTTGATAATGCGGCGTTGTACATATCGTGGGCATGAAACGGTCGTACAACAAATCCAAGGAAAGCAAATAGTGCTGTTGCATAGTGTATATGCGAACCGGTGCAACAGAGCGAATCAAATATACGTACCGATTGTCTCAGGAAAGGGCTGGTTTATCATAGATTTCAATGCGCTACCATGCAGGAATCGCTAGTATGTTAACAAATGTTGAGCTTGGTAATTTTAAATAATTTAGTTGAAAATTGATTTAAAATTGTAAAGAATTCAATACTTCAACCTGCTTACGAGCCTTGCCGATTTAAGCAGTTCCGATTTTAGGTAACTATTTCGTACAACATTTAACATTTTTATGGCCCGCTTGCCTAACTGATTGCAACCTTTGCAACATTTTTTTTTATTCAATTCACTTCTGGGACCACTAGTCAAACGAAACTATACTAATTTTCAGGCAATTTTTGTTTGAGACCTTACTATCTTGTTTTCTCATTTTCTTATAAGGAAACAAAAAGAAAGTATAAGCAATAGTATTGAATTATTTTCAATACAAACACAGAAAAATCTTCAGATTGGGTGCTACTAGACTCAGAGAAAGCTTTTAAAACCATTTGGCATAGGGGCATCTAATATCTAGTAAATGATTAAAAACAATACCCCAGCTTATCTAATCCACATCATTTATAGTTTTATCACAAGTAGAAAAATGCAGTTTATTTAGAAACACCAACTCAGAAATTAACGTTCCTGCTGCAGGTGTTCGACAAGGTAGTGTTCTCTCTCCAATTCTATTCAACATTTATTTATCACACATTCTCAAAATGTATAATTGCAAACGATATTTGTTTGTTGATCATACGGCTATCCCCGCAACGCAGCAAACATGCACAACAATAGTAAAATCATTAAATTTATCACTCCAGAAGTACTCAACATACTGCACAAAATGGAAATTGAAAGTAAATGCCAATAAATCAGCAGCTATATTTTCACTAGATTTTCCAAATCAAATAAAATACCTACTCGGTAACTTCAATTTGAACACTATAACATCCCATGGAAAAGGAAATTGTTACATATCTAGGATTAATATAAGATAAAAAAGTTACCTTCTGTAAACAAATTGAAAACACAGTTATTACATACGGAACAAATTTTGCGCACTTTATATAGTTTCTTAAATAAAAAATCAAAGCTTATCTTAAGGAATAAACTTATTATCTACGTTGTTTTAATTAAACCCGTCATATGATGATTTTCCGATGATTTTCCCACTCTAAATTATAGCACCAAAAATTGTGATCTAAGAGAGTTCTTTCACCAAAGCTAAATTAAACCTATTAAAATAATGAGGAAAGACTCAGGTCGAACCCATTAAGATGGCGTAAAATTCTAGGAATCTATAGTTTCTTTTCATATTGCTTTCCAATGGATTTAATGGTTAAAAATTGTGAATGGTTTTAAAATCTTGTGTTTATATGTTTTAACAACGGAGAAGGAACTAAACATAAAATGGAGTTTTCTTAAAATCGTGAAAGTAATTTTCTCGTATTTTTTGATGATTTTTCGCATCTCCCATTTCCTAAAAATAAAAGTGTCTATATGTCAATTAGTACCGAAGTTGGTAATTTTGAGCGCTAATTTGTAATGTTCCCAACGGTGTCAAGGTTTGCAACGAAACTTAGTCAAATATTATTATAACTAATGAAAATTGAAACGCAATACAAAATCGGTGCGAAACAAATACGTAAAAACGACCGCAATCGGTAATAGTGGGTATAAATGAAAATAGATGTAAGTTTTATCGTGCTTGAAATTTCAGCTAGTCGTTTGCTGATAGCCGAAACAACCCCTCTTCTCTTCTTATCAACCCTCGCATCGAAACGAATGTGTATTAATGAGATGATTTTTCTGTTCTTCTCCTGTTTTTCACCCCACAGTTAGGATGCTGATGCTGCACTATAGCAAACACGGCGAGTGCATACTCCAGGAAATTGGTGCAGCATTTCGCGGGGAGCATGCGACCGATCTGCTGCTCATCTGCGATGGCAAGGAGACTGTCCGGGCGCACAAGCTGGTGCTGGCCGCCGCCAGTCCTCTAATACGGTAAGATTTCACGGGCCGCGTTTATGGGGCTGCGAGTTGAATTTTAATGCTTCTGAACGCGTTCATCTGCAGAATGATTCTGGAAGAAACGCCAGTCCTCGAGGGTGAAACCACGGTTTACTTCCCGGACGTGCAGGTATGCTACTTCCGGCTGCTTCTCGACTTCCTGTACTCCGGGCAAGTGTACGTACCCGCCAGCGAGGTGCATCACCTTCAAGATCTCCTAGCGTTATTACAAATTAAGCCGAGCATATGGAAAAATTCCGATTGCTCCAACGACAGTGGTAAGTACGCCGGGCATGGGGGAAAGGTTTCGTAGCCCCGATCCAACGTGAGTGCTACAATGTGATTCCAAATTTTCCAGAGTCGCAAAAGTCGGAACCGTTGGTGGATATCAACCGGAATGAGGGTATCGGTGCAATTGATCATCGTCGAAGACGCACGAAGAGTCAGGATCATGCGGGATCTCGTGACGGTAGTCCGGCTAGTCGGAAAATTAGTGTGAAAAGGGAGCATCATTCGGCCGGCAGTTCGGAGGATGGCGGTGACCGTGAGGATACGGACTACTTGGACGAAGTGGAGGAGGCCATCATCAAGAGCAATAACAACCTGCAACAAATCACCCGACACGATGAAGATGACGGCGGGGGAAGTGCTGCCGGCGGCGGTGGTGGTGGTGGTGGCGGAAGTGGGATCGCAGGCGATGAAGGGGCAAGCACGGTAGGAGAAACACGAAGCGAATCGAGCAGCAGCCGAGGGGGTGATGCATCGATCGAAGCATCCCGGACGTCCATCGTCGATCGACGGACACCGTCGGCAAGACATAGCGCCGACGATCCGGACCCGGAGGATGATGACGATTTTGAGCTGGACGTGGAGGATCGCGATATGGGGGACGATGAGGGGCGTGCGGAAGCTACCAGTCGAACGCCGAACAGTGCCGGTGGCACGGAATCGTTGCGCAGCCGAAGGCGCAGTTCGTCCGATCCTGTCAACCTGTCGATCGTCAAGCAGCAGCAGCAACAGCAGCAGGACGTAGATTCGGATGATGCCAACATCGACGTCGAAACAATAGGCAACGCACCGACGAAGGTAAGCGTTCGTTTAGCGACGATTTTCCCGCCAGATGCGTCTCATGCCGAGTTTCGTTCTTTCGTTTCATTCCGCACAGAATCTGTTACCCCCGCGGTACTTGGATCCGTTTCGCACCAAACGGAAAGCGTACTACATACACTCGGACGCGGAATCGCTGAAACCGCTCGAGCACGAGCTACTGCACGGTTCACCGGACAACTATGTCGTAACGCCGCACCGGAAACGGCGGCCCGGATTTCACAATTCGCCGGCACAAAATCCACCCTTCGTGCCGAGCTATTTGGAGGACTTGCGGACACGCAAGTGTTTCCTCTCGGCCCCACCATCGTACCTGCAAGGTGAGTTGAAGCACAAGGACACCACGCCGTGTAACCTCGTTGCCGTAGCAACCGTAACGGTGGCATTACGACATGTGAACTGTGTTCGGATGGTGTTATCCTTACGTCTTACACTCTTTGTTTTTCGTACCCACGTCTAGATGCTCGACCCGGATCGCCCGGTACGCCCCGTCCCACCGATATTGCGGCACTCGGTAATAACCATTCGTCCAGCAATAATAACAACAACAATAACACCAGCAGTAACAACAATAATCGGATACGTCCGCCCAGTGCGGATAACAAGCTCGCGGTTGCCCCGTTCGTGTATCCGTGGCCATCGGCTGCGCTGGCCGCATTGCCCGGTGGTCCGGCGGATCTGTTGGCCGTGCCGTACCTGCACGCGGCTAGCGCCAACACGGACACTAGCCCGGCCGAGTTGATTCAGCAGATGAAAAACTTCGAAAGCAGCCAGGCGGAGGCGGTGCTCAGTGCCCGTTCCGGTGGTAGTAGTGGGTGCGGTGGTAGCAGTGGTAATGCGGCCAGCAGTTTGGCTGGCACCGGCTCTGGATCGGTGACCAGTGGGGGTGGTGGTGGCGGTGGAGCCGGCGGCGGACTAGGAAGTGGTAATACGCCCGTGCGCGAATACCGCTGCGAGTACTGCGGGAAACAGTTCGGCATGTCCTGGAACCTGAAGACGCATTTGCGGGTTCACACGGGCGAGAAACCGTTCGCGTGTAGACTGTGTGTGGCAATGTTCAAGCAAAAGGCGCATCTGCTCAAGCATCTCTGCTCGGTGCATCGGAACATTATCAATTCGCCCGAAGCGGGCGGAAGGTACACGTGCTGCTTCTGCACGCTGTACTTCGAAACGCTGCAGGAGCTGGTCCGCCATCTGTCCGGGCATCATAATAATCTGCTGCTCAGCAAAAATCTACACGAATGATACGTAATGCCACCGGTGCTGATGGCACTGCCCGCGCCCGAACACTTCCACACCGGTGAGGTGGATCGTGCACCGAACGAGTACGAGCGAAGCTATCTGCGCCGGTATTTCCAGCGTCACCAACGGTACGAGCTATTTGCGTCACTGTAATGCTCACCGAAAGCCAGTCGCCGGGTGGTATGAACCACCGAATGCGTCTCGTGTGCAGCTTGAAAGCAAAATCAGTGCCGCATGTAATGGCTCGATTCTCTTTCACTTATTTAAGCTAATTACCGCCGATGGCCGCATTCTCTGGACGACCAACAAATACTCCGTCAATTCATTCCACTACATGATAACAGTAGCAACTGTGACAGCATCAACTTTGACAGCAGCAGCAGAAGCATCCCCCTCAATGTTCGAAGCTCAACAAAGTATGCTGTGTTTTGCCTTGATTTTCCTTAGGAAGATTGAATACGTCAAAACTCGGCAGCTTGTTTGTTGGTTTCGCGCAATTCGTTCGACAATTTGACATTTTCGGTATTTGGCGGACCCGAAATCGATGACTTACTTACACAGCTGACAGTCGTTAGCAAACATTTTGTGGTTGAAGAAACCGGCGTACGATCAAAATGGGCGGGATAACCCTTACCCGGCACCTACGGTGACCGAAACGTCCAACAACCGCAGTCTGTTCTTACCTTTTGCCGTTTGGGATACTAGTGTATACGCTTGTAATGTGCTTGATGGAGAAAAAAAAGAGTTCAAAGCAATGTAGTTAGAACAACTTTCGACACTATCGCACAAAAACACACACACACACTATGGATGTTTGTATAGACTTATTGACGTTACAAAATGTCACTCTCTGAAGTGAACACTTTGTTCACTCCCCTACAAATGAACTGCGTGCCAACTATCTAACCGCTACTTAATCGATACGGTTTATGCAACCCAATCATACTTACACGCACTATGTTCGATCTTTTAACACAGTTAACCGACATTCGTGCATAAAACTTTTCTTACCCTTCCCCAAGTTATTCATTGAATCTAATTCTTTGACATTCTTTGATTGTTTCGGTTCTTTCTGCTGGTTGACTTATTATTTGATCAATATCATCATTCGATCTTTGCGAGTAGCTTCCAAAGCGAGTGTACTTTATTTATGTACCTTTTTTTTTGTTGTTGCTCGTTTTCATTCGTTAATGTTTGCCTTCAAAACGTTCGGACCGTGTTTCTTTATCTTTTTCATGTCGTTTATATGCTTTCTATGGTTATCGTTACAAAAGCCCATTTCTATTTTACCCGTTTTGTTCGCCACATATTATTGCATCGACCTTTGGTATACTATGTATGTAACAATGTATGAGAAGTGAAAAACAAAAAAAACTCCGTCGCATTATTATTATAATAGTATTTGCAAAAGTAGATAACTTTACCAAAAAACTGTAAGCAACGTACTTACCGAATTCTACCTTGGCATGGAAGACTATGCACCACCGATGCATATCGACACCACAGTATACAACGCTAATGAGGGTGCAGTGTTTCATAGAGCAGGTCTCACCATCAACTTCAACAATGCGCTGCCCCCACTTGGCGGTCAACTCTCTTCGAAATACTCATCCAGTTCTTTGATTGAACTTACATGTGCCCGCTGACCGCTCGTCACGTTTAGTTATCCACCCGTTGAAACGTAGGTCTCTCGATGAACACATATTAACTTGATCATCTTTTTTTAATTAGTAACTAAACATACTGAGCTCTCACGAGGGACAAAACAAGAAAAAGCCTCTGTTTCGCTGTGTGCTAATACTCCGCGTGCGCAAAATGCGCGAAATGAAGTGCGCCAACATTTCCTATCCTTTCATCAAAAAGACGTAGTGAGCCCAACCAATGGTTCATGTACTCTAAATGCTAGCAAAGCTCTACAGCGCGTACAAGGGGGTTGTAAAAAAGCCGCAAAGCGCAACCAGCAACCATACTTAAATGTCCGCATCTCGTTTTTTTTTTGCATACGTTGTTCATCGGCACACCTTGCACGCGAGCGACGCGTGATGTGATCTGCGTGAAAAAGATGTTGAAATGATTTGTTATTAGTAAACAGATGGTACAAATTATAAGTATAGTGCAAGTAGTAACGTGTTCCACCGACTAGCGAAAGCAGTCACCGAGCGGGACAGAACAGGACGTTATAACGTATGGATATTTTTTTTGTTTCGTTTTGTACTGTAATGAATTCGAGAAGTGGTGTGTAGTAGCGTGCCAGCCCCTAGGAGTGCTGTCATACATTTCATACACCGTTCTACAACCATTCCGTTAGTAGTAGCTTTTTCACTAAAGGCAGCAACAAGTTAGATGAATACAGCTGGGTAGCGCAATATTAAATGAAAGTGTAGCAAAGTAAATTAACAAAAAGACATATATGCGTGTGTGGGTGTGTGTGTGTTTGTCTCTATCCAAAAACTTTTCAAACATCCCCTGCATTCGTGCACTGCAGTAGCAGAAGTAAGTGTAAAGACAAGTGAGAAACAAGCAAAAAACCGCTGCTTCACGCATGCCTCCTCAAATGGAGAAAAGTAGGCGACAAAAAAGTGTCACAAAGACAAGTGTGCATAATGTTATATATATATTTACATTAATATGTAGTATTTTATGTTTTGTTTCCTCATTCCTTTCCC
The DNA here is from genome assembly GCA_000956215.1 of Anopheles farauti No. 4. Taxonomy (NCBI): domain Eukaryota; kingdom Metazoa; phylum Arthropoda; class Insecta; order Diptera; family Culicidae; genus Anopheles; species Anopheles farauti No. 4. The sequence goes on from JXWZ01003328.1 coordinate 19,473, forward strand.
CCCTCCTCCAATTCTCCTTTCTCCTAGTGTATTGCAATAAGTATCTAGTTGCTAGTACTTTTCATATTTCGGCATAATCGTTGTCGATGTAAGTGCTGCGAGTACTCGATGTATTATAGTAGGCTGTAATAGATTTTCACTCTTTTCAGACACTCTGCTGAAAGTTTTGTTCACTCTCTGCTTCCCATTCCTTTTTAACATTTTTCCCCATTACACACCTACCAGCCATGTTGCAAATGGTTGTAGTACACACAGATGTGTAACATGTCCCCGCACAAACGACTAACGTTTTACGGACAATTTGCTTAATTGTTATGCATTCGTTTACATTCTCCTAGTTTTGTAAAGTTACTTCACTCACGCTCACTTTTACTGCACGATCTACAATAAGGACAATAAGTTATGAACCAACAACATACACACACACGCACACACTTCCAATTCTTTCCCTGGACCACCAGAGAGTGGTGGAAGTAGTTGTGGGGAAAGCTTGAATGCCAAAAAATCAGAAAAAAACATAGATATACGGAACGGAACTCACACGATGTGTATTTATATAACCTTTTTATTCCCAAAATTGCTGCACCATGTTTACAGCGTAGTTCGTAGCAGATGCACAGATTCCCAACTTTTAATAAAACACAACAACTGGAAAAGAAACTATTTGGAATGTATTTTTTTTAACGTACACAAACGTAAGTTTTAGCTTTTGCTGTATCGTGTGTCGTGGCAGCATTACAGTACAGTTTGTAGTACTCTTTTTATCATGATGAACACCTATCGGGTGTGTTGAGCTGCGTTAAGATTATTTAAAATCCCTACACCAACACGTATGGGACGAAATTTGCTGGGCTCGATCGGAAATGGACGTTAGTATTAAATTCTCCCTCATCATTCCGTAGCACACTAATGAAAGAGTGGGAACGATGGTCGAGAATAAGTGCAAGGAAAACTCCCCATTTTACACCTATATAGCGTTGAGGCGTGCAAAAATACTTAAACGAAGAATAAGGTAAACGGGACACCGTACCGTAGGGGATAGCGTAGGATTAACTATATTGAAGTTAAAAATAACATAATATACACTTATTCGCAAAAATAAAGGAATTCGAAGCAAGTGCAAACAACCGGCAAATCCTTACCCGTTTACTCGAACAAGGATCGTGTTCAGCTTAGCGTATAATATAAATCGGCTGTTTCACTCTGTTTATATAAAAAATATGCACACACACACACACACACATACCCATTTGTAGTTGTAAAGTAGCAGATCGTTGAAACGAGTCGACAAACCCTTGCTTCGTCATTTTGTCCTTCCATTTTACTTTGCTGTCAGTTTTACGAGTTATAGTTAAGAACCCTGTAATAAAAATCGCATACACCACTGTTCATAGTAGGTTTTTAGTAAACGGTGTACATATAGAAAATCTATTGTTGATGAGACAAAAATCGCCGGATGTGTAGAAATGTATTATTTAATAAATGCTTTATAAATCAGAAAAAAAAAACGTTTTCGTTTCTGCTTACCAGTGCTCTGTCTACTGCGCTTAGAGTTTCGTTGGTAAGAAATCCTTGGAGGGACAAACATTACCTCATCCGAAACGTAAGCAGAAAAATTAGTTTGAAAACTAAGCAGGCGATGCTCCGTCATGGGTATTTCCTGAAATCGAAAGAATTTTATAGGTGCGTGCTGTGCTCGGAGTGGGTGTAAATAAAATTCCGTAAAAGAAAATAAAGTCATTCATCTTTAACGTAAAGCAATTTAAAAAGAGTACTACACGAATTACATGAGAGATAGAAGTGCCAGAAAGAAGTTTTCTGTGTTTGCAGAATTTTGATTCGGATTTTACACCATTTCACTCATCGACATTTGCCACGATCCAGGGCTTTTTCGTAGTCAATGAACACATAAATGAACGTAATGATGTGCAGTGAATTAATGAACAGAGAAATAAAATGAACCTTGGAAATCGTTCATTTGTCCGCTCTGGAATGATGAGGAACGTGACATTCTGGTCCATACAGGTCTTGTATGACAAGAATCCTCTAAGGATCGCTCATAAAAAAAATCACAAAAATCTGCGTAGCATATATAGTCGGGGTACGGTCATATTCGGGGTTACTGGTCGTATTATCGGGTTACTAGACTATAATTTTTATCACCACTCAGCTGATTTTCACTCCTCACTGTAAGAAAATGGACGATATGGTATCGATTATGTCGTCTAAAAAACGCCACCTTACTAAAACGCTATTTATTATTGGTTTTACGTTCGTGCATGGTAGCCGAAATAATACACGGAACGTGAATGTTATAATACTAACATTTTTATACAATGTTCGTCAATATAAACGTCATGCATTGAAGCAGAGTAGAATGACTAACTGCAAAAACTTTCCGTTCATCCTGAACATTGCACATATTCCTAACAATAAAACATCCTGTTACTCGGATTCCATGACAGCTGATAGCCGACAAAGGGACGTTACGATGACAAAATGTTGGTAGCGTTTGCATTAAACATTAACGAATTTCATACTAACGCACAGCAAACAGCTGACAAATTTTATATCGCACAGGTTCTATTAATACTTACCGGCTGACCGATTGTATATTTTCGCAACTATCGCAATTTCAAACACATCGTCAATCTCCCCGTACGTCAATGTGTCAAGAACTATGTGTGTTTATTGAGTATCCTCAACTCGACGATGTCCGCACGTCCTGGTCACGAAACTACATGTAATATTTTCACATCTTTTGACAGTAGGCCCAATCCCCTTTCCGGGCCTGTTTAGTACACGCTTTCTGCCTTACGATAACACACTGAAGTAAAGGTAATATTCATACTTCAAATAATGAAACTATTTGTCATTAATCATACACATGCCCACATTCACACACATGTTTGACTTCTGGTTTGCTTTTGTCTTGCTTTATATATATTTTTACGATTCAAATATAATATTTCAGTATTTACGATTGATTTAACCATCTCTATTGACTTTCATAACACTCTATTGGCTCGCATCCATATTATCTTCCATCTAAAACTCCTACCACCTGCGCCATGTTGTCTGCCTTAGGTTTTACTCTATGTTTTTTTTTTAAATTCCACTTAAAGTCGTAAACCGTAAAGACTGTAAATCTTTGCATCTTTGCATGCCCGTCTCCGTTCACAGATTCTTTATATTTTAATTTAACAACTATGTATTGTCCTTTAAGATGATATTTGAAAGTGTTTCAATATTGTATGATGTTCTTTTGCTCCAATCTAATGCATTCGAGCGATTAAAATTCGAATCTTCTATGGCTCTTCTGTGTTAGCGGTAAACCAATAATAAGTGCATTGCAAAAAAACGAAAAATCAACATATAGCTCAAACTAACCTCTTAACGACATCCGTTGCTCCCACAATCTTAAGTTCGTGCGGTTAAAACACGAATAACACAAACGATACACGATCAATGAAACAAAATCAAGATCAAATCGTATGTTGCATGTTTTCATATTAAAAAATTTGCCTACTACACATCGCACATTACCAGGTGGGCGTAAATTGATTTTTTTTTTCAAAACAAAAAAATCTAACAAAAATCTTTAACCAACGGATAAAAACGTGCATTTCATTTTCTAGAACCGTTGTCAGACACAGCGTTGCTCATTACGGAAGTGAAGCTATTTCTTCAGTATGCAAACATGTGTGTATTCTATTGTTTGAGAGATTCATTTCATTTCATTTGTAATTCGAAGGTGCTTGATTTGAGTTTTACGAAACCAGATGCAAATACGGTACAGATTTTCTACCCTTCTACCGTCTAGGTTGTATGACCACGGTCCACGGGGACGTGTAAGGGTGGACGCGGGGTGTCTGCCCTTTTTGTTTTCGGTGCTGTTTACGTACGACAGCTACAGAAACGCCATTTATGCGTATGTGAGAAGGTTTGTTTTTGTTTTTTTTGTGCTTGACTTCGTTAACCTGTTTTACCTACACCATTTCCTGCACTGACATAGGTCAGCTGCAAGACAAATTGTGTTCGTCATCCTTTCTGAACTTATACTGATGCAAAGACATGTGTATGTATGTGTAAATATTCGATTGAATCTTTCATATGTGTGTGAATGTGTGTGTGTGTGTGTGTGTGTGTGTTGAGTGTTTTGAGTCTGTGTGCAGGTGGGAATGTGAATACTAGATGCTTTAATTTCCTTTCACAGCGGCAATGGCTACTCAGTGCTGTTTATATACACCATACTTTAATTCTGATAGGGACGTAATACACTCAGTGTGGAGAAAAATAGCTTTCCAGTATTTGTTGAAAAGCGTGAAGAAGAGCAGGATTGTAGTATGGAACGGTATAGTTAAGAACGTATGCAAGGCCATATGCTTACGTTCGTTCACCACGAGCTACCTAAGAGCGTAAAAAAACAAACAATTGTGTTAAATTACACAAGAACCACGTTCAACAACGATTGCAAGCTTAGAAAGCTAGAAGATATGGGTCATAGTGTATTCGTATTCCTTTGTCCCCACGCACGGTTACTTGTTTCCCGAATATGAATTAAAAACCCTACCTATATCTGCGGAAATTCACCAATCAGCAAGACAACAGATTTGTTTCGTTTTGATCATGGTAAGCGTTTGGACATATAGATTTTTTGTAGTGTTTGTAAATACATATGTGTGTGTATATATATATCCTGCTGCGTCGTTCCCATCATCATATCAATTACCATCATGTTGCAACAATACACCGGATGGGAAGAGCACGGCTTTCCTGTTTCCTTACGACGCATCTTTTTAAGACGGAGCGGCCCATCGTCCCTACAACTGGTGGTTATCATTAATAGACTCTTTATTTCGTGCTTCGAGGGTAAATATCTTTGGTTGTATATAATTTCATATCAATAGTTCATGCACTAATGTTAAAAGTTAAGAGGATTTATAGGCGCTGACGGTTCGGTGTACGTCAGTAAACAAAATGTATTAGAACTTTCGGGCACTATCCGTTTTCTTCTGTATCGTTTTATCCCTTTTCCACCGCACCGTCTCCATGTGTTATTTACGGACTTTTTTTTGTTTCACTTGTTTAATATTCCCATCCCTCACTATTCAGTACATTTGCGATTCTGCTGTTTTCGTTACTTCCCACCACCGATGTGGATCAATTGATAAACATGTGTAAAATAATAATGCAGTACGATTTGTTTGTTCCTGATCAGTGAAGGTATATAGTTATGATTTGAATCGCGTTTCAATTGTTAATCTAGTTTAATTGTATACTACAATTCCACCGAAAAATAAATTTACAAACTGGTATGTTGTTATCGCTAAGATGCGCGTTGCACTATTTTAAATCATTTGATTGATTTTTTTCTAATTTAAAATTGTTACAATATGAAGAAAACGACTCCATAACGTAAAACATTTCATCGTCATCGACCTCAATTCACAAATCTCTCACTACAATCGCAACTAAGTGTGAACAAAATTCTTAAATCCAAATCCCAGCCAGAATTCGTTAAAGCATATAATTATCATATTTTCGGACGCAAAACTTACATATAGTTTGCTAGTATTTTGCTGTTGTTCACACAAACAAGCCAGCGAAAATAGCGGCATTAGCAAATGGGAGAAAAAAAACAAAAGAGATATGAATTGTTTTAAACATTATTCATTTAAAAAAACTAGAACCTAGTGACTCTGAGTAACGTTAAAATAGCGAGCAAAGTCTAGAACTACCATAATTAGCTAAACCGTATGTACAAATAATACTCTATACCGATATCACGATAACTGTACGAAAGACTTACGAAACTAACGATACAGCAAACCGTGTGCATCGTCGAGGAATAACGTTTTCTATCAGTAGCCGAACGATGTCTAAGCCAAACGAATGATGTGCCAAACGCGAATTGTTGCATTGCGTTAAACAAATAGTACGTAAACGAAGGTCAATGCATGCAAGAACAAAATCTTTGCCTATATATGACAACGTAATTCACTTTCGTTTAACGCGTGACTCCATAACACATTTCCAAATATCGCTTTATTAACTGAACTCAATCACTTTCCCCACAATTGTTTAACTTTGAGCAAGAATATGTGGCAAATGTAAAGCAAAGACAAGCACCGGCTGACAATTGAAGTTAGATTACTGGAATTATTAACGCTTGCATGAGCTGTGTGCATTGCAATGCAATAAAGAGGTACAATTGTTGGGGCTTGTCACCTACCTCAACTGTGAATATGCAATTCAGCGCAGTACGCTCTAGATTGTAACGTTGTTGGCATTATTATTTACCTCAATATTGCGTGTAAAAATAATAACAAACAAAAATGCAATATGTGCCATCAATGCTAGGTTACGCGATTGCTTACAAATCCGTTATACACACTACAATTACCTTTATAACTTTCTTTTCGCGATGTGCGCTCTAACTGTAGCCATCAATAATGTCTCATTCATTCCCATTATCATTTTGCCGGATGCAACAAGAGAGCGTTTCGTATCTTAATCTTAATAATAGTTTTATAAAAGTAAACGAAGTGAACTCAGGCTGGAAAACGATGGCTATGCTCATCTAGTCACACAGCTGTAAGCAGTTAATGTGCGAAAACATTAATAATGCATCAGATAAACGGTACCAGAAACTCAACAAGTAAAGACTCATATCAGGGGCGCAAACAACTTCACTTTAATAATCTCATCAAATTTCAACAGTACGTCCTTTGTATGGCAAAAACTCGCTGCTACCGACAAACATAACTCATTTAAAATCGACCATTTCCTTCCTGATAAAAACGTAACATTGGTTGCATCAAGCATCCACTTGCCAGATTTTGCATATGATAAATAAATGTGTTCATTACCATTATCAATTGCAGCATGTGTAGCATTGTTTTACAAAATCAAACATGTGTATTTGTAAAACAAAATTCGGAATTGAGGAGGACAATCCTATCATCACTAGGCATTTGTATATTATTTACGATTAAAAAAATACTTCACTCAAGTACTAACATGTCTATGGAAAAAGTGTACATCCACCAATGAACCTCAGTTTAATCTCGTTTGGTTGTTAAATGTTGTGTGAGTTGAGATGCAACCGTAAGCCAAGTATGATTCTCTTTTCTTTTCATGGGGAGAGTGTTTTCACGAGGAACATATTATCTGTTGTTTGTTTCTTCTTCTTCTCAACCATCGCTTTTAATGAAGGTAAAATCAGTGCCAAATATTGCTGGGAATAAAATTTCTAGACTAAATCACTAGGAACATATACAGAAAAGCTTACGATTTAGTTCCTGGTCAACGATTTGGCGCTAGCTATTCTGATCTACGTACCAATCCCAGTGAGACCTGTTCATTTCATGCCCAAACGTTAACTTGATAGTAGCCATGGTGCTGGAAAACCACATAAACTCATGAGGAACGAAAAATACTTGCCACTAAATTAGGGCTTTCACTTCTGTTTCTCTAATGTTAGTTATTATACGGTTGCCTTTTGCATTAGTTTTACAATCTAATTTCTGGGAAGTAACAGAATTTTCGCTTCGCAATATGCTGCTTAGTTGCTGGGCAGTGGCACGGTAACCTGTACGTATGACTGGGGGAAGTAACCGTTTCTTCCATTCAAACTGCCCTCAAACCAATTCTCATCCACACGTTGAATGAGAGTAATAACATCGTTTTCCTATTAAAAAAAAAAACAATAAAACTCGGTTTAAACTGACGCACGTTGAATACGATAATAATATACCATTCGCTTACCTTGAATCCCAATTCACCGGGATTTTCCGGCTCGAAGTCGTACAATGCCGTGCAACAGGGTTGCGTCGGTTTTGTTGGCATCGGAGTTCTTGCGGGCGAACGCATGGGCGATGGCAATGGCGATGCTAATAAACATAAACATTTGAATGAGCATTAGTAATTGAAGGGCACAAAATGCTGTGTTTAGGAGTTAAAACTACCGAATTTTAATTTCAAATGTAGTGTAGCGTACTGTGCACGATATTCTATTCAATATACTAACTATTTTGTAATCTAATTTTATCGCTCGCAATATAGGCCACCTTCCAAAGGAAAGATTTACAATACATCACCAAGCTTGTATGATAAGTTTTCAATACATGAATTAGCTGCAGCTCCTTTATTAATGAATTGGATATAGGTGGTTATGAGAAATGAATGTATGAGACAACAAAAATTACTGTTCAATTATTTTTTTTATGTAAATCATATCACACCCAACAAAATAAATCTAATTAGTTCATGCACTGTCAACGAAGCTCATAACATCACTTAAGCCATTCGATGGAAGAACATTGAAGTACGAACACATAAAGCAAACGGGACGGTGTCAGTGTCAACAAAGGCAATGATTTGCCTATTTTGTCTTTTCTTCTCACAAAATGACAAACGTCGGCAACAGTACTAGTAAACGACAACAATTAACAACAAACAGACGTTCCATAGTAAAGAAAAATCAAAATCAATAGCTTGAAATTCCAACAGACTACCAAAATCATACCGTTTACAACACATATATCGTTGCTATATTTTTAGCAACACATATACATGTGTTATAGTGTGTGTTATTGTTATTTAATTAGGCCTAATTAAAACTTTATTCGGAGATTCAAAGAGATATTCATTCTTTTTACCATTAGTAGAACGCGCCTGTGCTTGACCGTTACCCAAAAGTTCCAGATGTGTCGGTTTATTGACCGGCGAACTGAGATGTGATGATGAACCGCCTAGCGATATGTAAGTAATACAAATAGCAAGAACACATTTATGTAAAATATAACGACAGATGTGTAATCATGGTTTTTTTTTATCCGAATTAGAGAGAACGAGAGAAAGAGAAAGAGAAAAAGAGAGAAATATAGAAAGAGAAAGAGAGATATTGGAAGATATATAAACAATCATTCAGAAACACATTAATTGTTATACTGTATATAGCAACTTAGTTGTCAAGCACCTAAATGGTTGTTGTTTTTTTTTTTAATTTATAATAAAGTTTGAAATACAAAATAAACACATAACACGTTGGAAAACAAGCAAAACCACAAAATTATAATGTTGAGGAAGTGTATAACAACCTCTTTCACTGCTTTCGGTAAACGAACTTTCTTTAATCGATAATTTCATATCGACAATAAAATACATATTGAATAGATTGAACAGTCGATTTATGCAGCCGATGAAAAAAACTTAAGAAAATAAAAATTTCCAAATACATTTTAACAGATTTCACAAGGGAGACTTCAATGACACAAAAAGAGGTAGAAGTATGAGAAACAACGATGAAATAGAGCATACAAAAACTACCCCACGTAACGTGATGCAACATGTTTAATGTTTATAATAAAAATAATAATTGGCGAAAAATAAAAAATAGAAATAACATTAATAATTAGAAATAAGTGTACTAAAACAACCGCATCCGTTGTAGGTTTTCGTTATACGAATATAAATGAAGAAATGAAAAGGGCCTCGACAGATTCGATGACAATAATAGCTAACTTACATAACTATAAATGTGAAGCAAATTCCCATCACCAGCATGAACAGCAAATGTATGGTTGCGACGAGATCCGATAAAATTTTAATACAATAAAATGGTACACTAAGCATACAACACACAACAGGGCGGCAGCCTTCGGTTTAGTGGTGGCGGAGTGACTATCCAGTCATGGTGGTATGACATAATCTAGATGGAACTGAGATTCTTTGCAAACCGGCAAAGAAGACGAGAAGGAGAAGCATACAATTGGCTAGATCCTATTCTTATTTGCTGTAGGATTATAGTAGGCCTTGCATAGTGCTATGGTAATATATAAATATTACTAAGACTGATAAAGTTTTTTTCAAAGAGACTGCATTTCATTAGTACTACTATATGACACGTGCATGATGCTATAATATGAATTAAATGTTTACGCTTGTGCAGAAATATATGGTTCTCGACAGCCAGATCATTCAACATAACTTTAAACTGGTTGCTTGCTGTATGAAATCATATATGCTGTTATGCAGTTTAGAAACTTCTCATGCATAATCACAGACTGTACTCCAAACTCAGTACGGACTTTCTTAATAAGTCAATTTATAAGAATTCGTACACTAAAATGATCGACGATGTGTATACTCCAACCTTCACCGTAATTGAATTAGGTTTGCATGTACTTTTGTAATATAAAACGTGTGAATTAATATATATTACAATAATAACTAATGACTTTGTAAATTAAAATACAAAATTTAAAGAAATTATCTGCTAATTATAACAATAACTTATGATATCATAATTGTACCAATCAATAATGCGTATAGGAAAGTATTAGCATGGAAACAGATTTAAATAAAACAAAGGATATGTGAAATACATTTAATTATATCGTTTGTATTAACACGGGCTAAACTGTAAAAAGTTTACAGCAACAAAATTGTAATTTTATACAAAATATTTTGTATAATTGGATCTACAGTGTTGTAGTACTTTCAGTTCATGATTTATCTAAAAAAAATGTTTCGTTTTCAGGTCATTTGCAGGCCATTTGAATGCATATTCCATTGTCAATGCTATTTTTCAATGGCTTTTTACGTGCTATTGACCATTTTTAGGAAACGTTTGTCCTGAAGCAGTCCACAGAAATGAGCAAACTTTCTATTACAAGAACAATCTGAAATTTTAACTTCATTTTCTTGTTTAACTTCTTTTACATAACAAACTAACATATATATAAAATATACGATATTTACGGGAATGAAACAATGGGAACGCATTATTCAATGGTACATGGTTTACTTAAACGAAATCTTAACCGAATAAATGAAGACATATTTAAAACATAATAAAACAAATCACCTGACCAAGGATCACTGTAGTTGTTGTTAGCAAACATTGTGGTGCGAGTGGTAGTAGCGGTACTGTACATTGTACTGTTACTGCTTTTAAGATTAAAACGATTGTTGTTGTTTCCGCTGTTGGCCGCAGTACTCCTGACAATAGCCGGTTTAGACCCAGCACCAACACCACTGTTACCATTTCCGGTGTATCCCCCATTATTCGGCTGATCCCATGCGTTCAGCCAGCTATCTACGGACGAACCGTACGATGGCGGCTGCATCTCAGACCCATCGGCACTACTAGTACTACCAATGCCACTGGTGTCGCCTGTTCTGCCAGCTACACCACCAAATGCACTTGACGCATCGCCGCTCCGTGTGGACGACAGGCTCTGCTGAGAGCCGTACAGTCGGTTGCGGTTAAAGTGGCTACTATTGTTGTTGTGATTGGAGCTGTGGTTTTTGTTATTGGACAGATTTTGCTGGGAGCTGTACATGTGATGATGGGAATTGTTCAACCTGTTGGGATTAAGGAAATGAGCCCCACCGTTCATTCCGTCCTGTGAACCCAGCATTTCGATGTTCAGATCGGCAAGTGTCTTGGGTACAAATTCATGCTTTGGCCTTGCAGCAGCTTCTTCGCGTCTGTTGAAAAGAAAGAAAATTCATATTACTGGCTTCTGCGAAACACACACACAGGCACACTCATTACTTACTTTTCATTTAATGTCTCTACTAATACTTTTAGTATTTCGGAACATTGCGAATGATAGTCGAGCATTCCTTCAGCAAATGTTACCAACTGTGATACTTGTTCGACCTGCAGCCGATTATTGTCGCATCAACGATAAAAAGGGGCCGGCATATCGATGATTTATCACAATTTGAAGCAGTACCGCGCACACAGTGATGCATACATCAAAGCGTTGCAGCATGAAAAACCAAAACAAGCAACAATTTTAAAACACTAAACTAATGTATTGCAATTGCAATTTCGTTATGTGCTGGGATGTTGTCAAATGAAACAATAGTTTAGTTCAACCAACGTAATTTTAACACTTTCAACTTACGTCGTTTTCCAGTAGATTGTACATTCCAACCTGTGCAAGCTGTAGCGATTCGGCAAATTTCTCCTCCGCGCTCCTAATTTCATCATCTGTAATTTGAGACCCTATGATTAGCATTGTTTCATACGGCATAGTGTTTATTCGCAGGGAATAGACGTGACAAACAAAGCATCAGCAACAATAACAGTTACAAACCATAGTGAATCAATAAGCATTGAAATAAAAACATAAATATCAAGGTTCGGTCATTTGGACATGTGGATCAGGACGGTGTAGAAGAGTGCGTGTGCATTTGCCAGGGTTCAACAATATAACGTTTGCATCCGACGCCATGAAAATAAAGAAAATAAAGAAAACGAAATGCTAAAAACCAATAAAACGATACAACAATAAAATTATAAATACACTCATACACAAGCTTGGTCAGGACCAATAATGCTACATAACTACATTGAGCTTTATAGAAAACTTCCCCATACGTCGAGTACAATATTTTACATTTAGTGCAGATTTTACAATGTAATCTTATTAGATGTAAATATTCGTTCATTTGTTTTTTTTTTTAACTAAGCTTTCTTTGCATATTGCTCTGAATCATATAGTTTTACATGGTTTCGGAATTCAAATAATACAAGATCGATTTTGATCATAAAATGAGGGACTACATATTTTGAAAAACAGTGAAGGATGGTTAGCGTGTTAGACGAAATTACATACCTTTGGCTTGTCGCCGTTTCTTGCAGTCAAAATCAAGACGTCTTCCTTGCAGTTTCTTGCGATGATGCTAACGGATAAAAATAACACAAAAATGCATTATGTTCTTGAATTTTCACAACAACTCAATCATAGGCAAAACCTATACTTGCACAACAACAACAACAAAATTCAGTGAAACTGTAATCTAGCCTTACCAGCATTATTGATAATGTAAGATGATAATCAATAGCTGACGACCACGCGCATTAACTATACTCTTCCCATCTTACCGTGCTAAACATCGTCGCATTACAAACTGTTGCAATTCGATCCCATAATAGTTAGAGAGCTACAACTTTGTTATGATTCCTTCTATACTTTCGTTTTTCCATGCGTAGGGAGAACCACCATGCAGCATAAATTCTATAACACCTATTGTCAATTCCTTTACATTTGAAAAAGCCACTAACATATAACAAGCAGATGTAATATTAACCATCTCTTCCAAAAATCTTTGATTAAAGTGAATGGATTTGATAATTTAATCCTATGTTACATTTTCTTCTACTTCTTTTCATTATAATGATCTACGCCACTTACGAACCATTCCTTGCAGGGGCGACAAGATCCCGATAGCCTTTTAGTCGTAAGCCTGATCCTCTGGTGTAAAAGACCGTAACCAATGCTCCTCAAATATTACTCAAACAATTATTCTCAAAACTTCACATTTCTCTTATATTTTATAATGTTCTTCAGAATCAATTCCACAAGATTCTAGGATTTTTATACAACGAAAAGTAGTAGTGATATAAACGACTACAATATGTTTCATTCTACTCGAATTGCTTATCATTAATAATTAACAACTTCAAATATGAATACTCACCATTACTTCCTTCAGATCCTTGGTTTGTAGCTGATGGAGCGGTTCGAGGAAGTTTTGTTTTATGTTATCATCGAGAGAGTACTTAACATCAGCCATCTGCTTCAGCGAATCGCCCATTTCAACCAACGCCGACGCTGCATAGGTTGGAATACAGGCAAGGAGTTGTCGTTGTAGTGTTGCGGAAAGTATTTTCCACCGCGCAAAAAGGAACACAGCACCATTAAGTCCGAGCGGCGTGTGAAACAACAACGGTTGATGTGGGTGGTCCGACCAATGCATCGATGATTGGTTATTAAAGTTGCACAGTAGTAAAAAAAATACAAAGGTATATTAGTTCATCTCTTCATGTGCAAAAAGATACAGAAATGTTACACATAAATGTGATCTATTATTGTTACAATATTCAGTGACATCACGTATGCAAGAAAAAATTATCTTTATCATGAAATATGAAAGGATATGGAAACATAAGGTGCCTAGAGAGATAGTATACTACTTATTAGCATACATAGGACCAGTTAAGATTAGCATACGAACGATAAGTTTTTTATCGAGTGTAATTTACAAGTACGTATTTATTTCAAAATATAATTTGAATTAAACAAACATAAGATACAATGATTAAAATAATGTTGGAGACGAACCATGGATTTAGTTGAATTTGAAGTTTATTTAGCTAAGGGGAATTATATCGTACAATGTAAGAAACTAGGCAACTTTGGAAATTCCAATCAATATACATCAAATGTGCATTGGAATTTTACGTGTTATAAAGGAACACAAAGATAGAGTGTTATGAAGGAACACAGCTCGTTCAACACTTATTTAAAATAACTCAACTAACACGACATTTTGAGCATTACACTATGTGACTTCTTAAAAATATAAAATATAGAAAGTTATAAAAATTTTGATCAAATACGAGGCCTAAATTGTTCATTGAGAAGATAAATCATAAAATACAGTCGATCTAACTGGCGCTAAACGTTTTTTATACCATCAGTACCAATAATCCGGGAAGGAAATAAAGGAAAGTTTTTCGATAGTCACATTTCTCGTCACCAAACCTTTATGAATGCTAAACCAACTATCCTCATTGTAAAACTATTGACAATTGTTGTTCTCTTGCATTATTGTAATGAATTTGCGCGCATGTTTCGTACTGTGAGAACATTGTATGTGCTCTTGCGATGCGCTTGTGATGTGTGAATGTAAAAAATGATAGATTTGCAATTAAAACAACCACATCCAACAATCGTTATAGTGTACATTAAAAACAAAGTGCAATGAATTATCCATTTTACGCTGTACTCACCAAAAATGCTGTCCTCACCCAGCTTTTTACCATACGTCAGCATACAGTCAGCCAGTATACCTTCTGGTTGTGGATAAGTATTACTTTTAGCCTGACCTGATAATTTAGAAATACCTTTGACCGCTGCCATCTTTGCTCTTGCTGTCGGGTTCGGTTGCAAGTACTCTTTAGTCTTAGCTTGCAACTCTTCGACTAGCTCGACGGTGACATCCGTTTTCTGTCAACAGTTAAATATTAGTTAATACGAATTATAACATCAGTGCAGACATATCTATACTACTCACACGCTCCATCTCCATGAAATCCAGGTCCAGTTTGGTGCCTTCAGCACCTCCCATCTTTTCAGTTACATACTGAAAAATCATCAATTAATTAGTGTGACGTTCATGTCAACGCGTAATGAGAAATACTAATAACATAAATATGACTATAATTTATTGCACTACTATTGGTGTAGCATAAAACACCAGGCGTCCCCTTGCTATCTGTGAATTCCTACATAGTATTGCTATATCAAAGCGGCGTATTAGCGAAAATAGACAAAACTGTCATGAAATAAAAAAATCGTTTCTTAAATCAATGGTATTTAAATCTATGAAGCCACTTGACGCAAAACAAATAGTGTAATATATGGTAGTCATTGTAAAACAACATTACTATTTCATACTATTTCATTCCAATTTTTTTACATTTAGGTGCATAACATCTTTCGTTCATAACATTTCAGAATAATTACATAAACTACAAAGCACAAGCTAAATTTACAGATTCGGTTAAAGCCTCAGTCACTGTTCTTAATCGTGCTTCCCCTTACAAGACCTCCAAATTCGTATGAATGAAAGCAACATAAAATCATCAGACATTGAAAAATTGATCGTGTCCTAAATTCTGATATATACTATATTTATTTCGTTCGTTAATCGAACAATATACAAAGGACATAATACGTTTACGAAGATGCAAATTGTGCTTTTTAAAGGGTTGTAAATTATCGCAGCCTACTGTAGGTGATCTCAAAACAAAATATCTTGTACACATACTGGACCTAACACACACGTTACCTGATTTGCTTTATTAATTTGCTTTTTTAGGCCCGCAAACGCCATGTTTTCGCCTTTGGAGAAAATGGTGAAAGATTTATATTTTCACGGGGCGTCTCAAAAATTTGTTTCACTCCCTCCTCCCTTTGCGTTCACCACCGGACAATACGGCACGTTCCTGCAAGGCGTATCAGTAGTGCACGAGTGTCGAGAATAACTCAACTTCAGAATGTAGCTGAGCGCGATAGATGCAGTGAAATATTGTTTTATACACTTGCTTTCACACAACACACTGCACCGTACACTACTACACTATCAGAAACACACGCACAGATATCACTTATACAACGCTGCAAAGGAGCGAGGGATATACTTTTTTAGCAATAATTGGGAAACCTTTTTTTCCAAATCAACGTTTTGTAGCCGGAAGCCGATGGGAAGATTTGACGATAGAAAACCACCACGAACGATGAAAGATGATAATCCGACAATGTTTCCACCATCACGGTCCAGAGGAGTGCAGACGATGGAGCACGAGCACATGAAAAGAGAACGAAAAGAAAAAAATGATATAGCAAATTTATCACATAATACCAGAAATCATTCGCTTAGTTAACGCTGTAAAGATACTGTCGTCCAATAAACACTCCCATTCCCATTGTCGCTCATATTCTACACTTAAATTTTGCGTTTATAAAAAAAACGCACCATGTGACACACGAAAGGTAATTTCGAGCCATGCCCAACGTAGTGTCAGCTTACAAAACAACCATGAAAACGCCTTATATCTTACTTTGCAACCACTCGTGAAGGATACGAATCGATTGAATTTTTGCTTTTCCAGAACGGGGTTTCACTTTATATGAATTGCATCTACACGGGGACAGATTCAGTTAACTGTAAATCGTTGGAATTGAACGGGTCAATATCACACGGCTTTGCTGCTGACTGTGCATCAAGAACTTTTACGCGGAGATGTGTCGGAGCTGCCCGAAAGACTGTGTGAAGAAAGTTCGTTCACTACCATTGGAAGTTTGCATCAGTTAACACCAGTTTAATTGAGGTTACTCACAAAGCTTTCGCTCTGAAAAACGGAGAAAACCCTGTACTGTAAAAGCTCCAGATTCTCTCGCGGCCTCGGAGCAGAACGTAGTGTTTGTGAAATGGTGCGACTCAAGTGGGCCTACAGTGGTGTGCGTGTGCACCTGGTGGTCCTGTCGAAAGATACCTTTGTAGACATGAAGGATGAATCAAACAGGCACTCCAGAGCAAGTGTAAAGCTTCTGAGATTCCACTGCCAAGCCTAAAGTCAAACGAAAGTGGGCGAAGAAATTGTTTAGGTGGATTGTACGTTATTCCTACAAGTAGTTTTTCACAGCTGAAACAATCCTAAAATCGATAACGCCCAAGAATTGTGTCATGCTAGTACTCTCACTATTTATAACCTCAAGCAAGTTTCAAGGAATCTTTCGTAGGCACTATAACATTCGTTCTTTCTTTCTATTAAATTAACTTTAACGTTAAAGCTAGCTAAACAAAACATATTCATGATTCGTTCCTTCCCGTTCCAAAGTATATCGAAATATTCATTCATACGAAAATTTCAACAACTTTCCGAGCGTAAGCAACTCACAATCTCTCTTTTAGTTAGTACACTATCACCAATTCCACCTTGTCCACAGCAGTTATTGAGCGAGGAAGAAAAGAACACAGAAGGATTAGGCAGACTTGCGGGAATACTATACGCTATCACTTTGCAGCTTTTGTTAAGCACAACTTCTGGCGAAAGAATGAGAGGCGGCGTCTCTTACACACGCGCACACACACACACACACTGCTTCCAAGCGAATCTATTCGAGCACTAAGCTTTGAAACGTGCCATTTCGTCACAAGTTTCGTCATTCAATGGTACCCCGGAACGAGGAGAATCCCTATCGTACGCTTGCGCTCTTTCACCGCAGCATCGTATATTCGTTGGCTGGCTACTGTTTAGCAATGTCCCATCATCGCCGTCATTGTTGCATTGTTCTTGCCGTCGGTTCTATGATACGCCACTTGAAGGAAAAGAAACCATTTGGATTTTAAAAATACATTTTCAAAACTAGTTTACTTATCCTCATTTATCGACGGAATGTTCTACCGAATAGCTGTCTTTCAATAAATTATATTCAAACAACGTTAGATATTAAATTAGCTATACGCTGTGAGACATTTCATATCCAATATAAGATACACTGACGTCTTCTGGAAACATTAACGGGGTATCTCGAGAGCTTACTCTAACATTGAACATTTATTGCATTTTAAGGATTTTAAACCAAGATCAAAATAATGTAAAGTTGCTACATGAAATAGACAGATAAACTAGCTGTTCATGGTCAATTAAATGTACATAACGAATGCAATGCTTCCGTTTCAGTACATAAAAGCATATGCAATCGTATTATGTCTCATGATCATCTATAGCGTATATAGTCGACAAACCTAGACATTCAGTCGCCTACAAGCAGTCGCCTCTTTCTTCATCTTTTTACTAACATCACAGCAGATTCTATTGCAGAAAGAAATAGATTTTCATATGACGCATTTTCCTTCTGTTCTACGCAAACAGCACTCGTATTCAACGAAAGAAAACTTACTTACTGCAAACTGCATGCATTTCTGGCTAGCGATTAAAATATCATTACTCTCATTATTGCAATCAATCAAATTTATAACGATACATCTGTCTAACGATAACATTGAAAGCCATTGCCCACTTCCAAAACAGAACTGGCAAAACAAACATTCACAGCCTTGTGTTCAATGAACCATCCAATTTTTAGTCAATGAAAGGTTACCATAATTGTTCATGTGGAACCACATGCGGTGTATTAGAATGTAGCTCGATACCGAATCTTTAAGCATCGTAGCTCGGTGTTGCAGATACATTAGAACCATTGTTAAACGATAAAACCTATGGTACGGGTTTCGGGGGGGCATTGAGCGATATCGCGGCTCAAGAGCATGTTAGTGAGCATTTTATGGATGGAATGTGTTATTCCAATTTTTCAAGTGTTCAAAATACTTTGACAAGCATACGCATACTAACCAGCTGGAGCTATATATCTACATTGACGAACTAAAAATTAATAGCCTTATCGTTCCAGCCAGCATGGGCAACATATATGCTATTCATACAGCTTTGTCTCTAAACTTCCGCACATTTTGATTCATGTTAATTAGTCATAATTTAATTACATGTTGCAATTTATATAATACTTGTTTTATCCTGTATAATACTTTTAAAGTACGCTATTTCACACTTGAACAGTGGACGTAATATACTATCTATTTTAGAGTGACAATACGATTAATTCATCCTTTAAACAATTTACAGATTTATTTGAAGAAGTAATAAAAAAAGTGATTTTTTTACCTAAGAACAACGGTACTGAACCGTAAGTATCAAAAAAGTATCCAGATTGTCAAAATAACTTATAATAAAAGGCAAATCTATTCAAAAGTATAAGGTTTAAAAAAACGGAACTTCAATGTTAAGTGCTGTTTCTCTAATGCTAATGCCTCGCCGAATGCCAAACATTGATTGTTAATTGAGCTTTTCTGTACCAGATTACAGAAACGAATGTATCGTTTTAAAGTCACAAAACATTTCACCTTCAGCGAATTTACCTCAACAAACAACCTCAACCCAGCAAGCATGAAGAAATAATCAGCTAGAAACTAAAAATAACATATGTATCACGCAATTATGATGTCGTTGAGAATTATAGTGCCGCTCTGGTTGATAAAAACATAGCGACACGCTAAGGTTATCAGCCGCAAAAAGACAATCAATCGAATATTGACCAGAAGTATGTTTTTGTTTACTTTTATCAGGATCTTTACAGCAACAGACAAAACACTAAATACGTTCAATGGTAACGATGATCCATTACAGATCTCTTTACATTCCAAACGAAACAAACAACGATGAAGTTTGTGAGTATTTTCTTCGGTAGACAATTCTCACCTATGGCTTATAGCTTATCTTATCGGCATTGCAAAGCCAATGCGTTATCACTACCAGTGTATGGAAAAAATGTGTTAGTATTCACACACTATGTGTGAACAGTACGGACGGGTAAAGCCCGATTTTACAAGCTAAGCCATTTTTGCTTTCTCGTACACCGATATCTTATCATCAGTACTTAAAAATGCTGTGACTGGATGAAGAGGCTTGTTTGGCTAATGTGCGGAACAGACCCCAAAATTGTTTCTCATTCTCATTGATCCAGCGTACCCATCCGTAAGGCCACGATACGAGCTCGTTCCAATTCCCACTGAAAACATTGAATCTGACCTTGGAAATGTGCGCGCAGAGTTGGCCAGGTTCGTTTAGGTGTCAAGGTTTGCAAGAGAATGTGGCAAATCTCTCGCAGTTTCGTGCGTGTGCAACAACATCGTCTGCTGTGCCGAACCGCAGCATCATCAATCGATGCAGTAGTTGACGAAACTATTTGTTACCACAATCCACAGCTTCCGTCATTCGCACTCGAGATCCATCTAGTAACACGACCATTCTCAGCATACGCGATGTTCGCTCTAAAATGATAAAAATAGCGTCGTCCGCCCCTTGTCGCACTTGAACTCTTGGCGCTATCCTTGGTCGTCGGTATATCATTGCTAATTTTCCATCAGCAGGAACGCTTGCCTTTAATTTTGACATCAATGTGATACACAGCTAAAGTCTGTTATTTTGTTCCACCCCAACACTAACATACATTTTCGAGCTAGCACGGTCATGAACAATATTTTTAACCTATTTTATCAGTCGTTTTCATACCCAAGCTATAATACCACATTCACAAACAGCTTGCTACTTGGGGTTCAAGTATTGATAAGCGAGCCCAAACAAACGTTTCAGATTAAGAAACTGTCGAAAACTATTTAAATTTTACGCACTCTCAGGACGCTCTCGTTTGCTGGTTTTGATGAATGAATCATACAAAACGGAACGATCGATATTTGCTCAGTTCCAGCAATTTCAGTTTGTTAGCGCATCCTGGAGTGCGACGTTTACGATGATAATACACACTTTATGTTCCTTTCATCATGTCTCATCCATTAACATTGATACGGAATAAAATAATTTAAAATTTAGAAAACTTTTTTTTATGATTGGTTTTACACTTAGCCGACGCAATCCTATCAACGCAAAGCACATATTTACACTGTTTTGCTGGTAGTCAGTAAACTTACGTTCAATTTCCAAACTCTCGCTGTAGGTCCTTTGCAGGAGGTCTCTCTACGCCCATGCAGAGGTGATGCTTGTTAAATGCAGTGTAGTGCACTAATCCGGCTGCTCCTTCGCTATACTTCGAGGATCTTCTAGCAGAAAATCCAGCACACCATTTCACAAGCAGGCACAGCCAGGCAGACAGACAGACAGACAGACAGACACAGGAAAAATACGCACGGCTCGCGAACTTTTGCACAGCACCACACGCCAACGTCGACAATTTCAATTGCAGTTACCGAGAAGATTTTGATCGTACCCGAAACCGCACACAATCTTTGAACACTTGATTAGATGCGCTGTTAATATGCTTCACGGATAAAATTTAGTGAATTCGCGACCTAAAGATGCAAAAGATGTTGAAAGTTGGCTGTTTCGACGAAGTCTTCTTCTTAATTTTGCCCGTGCAATTCCTGTGTAAAGCGGATTCTGTCATTCACAACGTAAGCGTTCTCTTTCTGTCATTGCTCGCGCTATCTCTCTTTTGCTTTGCTGAATGTTTATTATCATCGGAACATAGTGATGGGTCGGAGATGACGAATTGGATCGTTCCGATCCTAGGACTATCTTTTACGATCCGGACAAATTGAAGCTGATTTTGGCTATGTTATGTCCGCAATCTTACATTTTATGTTTTATATATCATTATAATTCGGTTTGGAAAATTTTAAACATTTCCACCACAATAAGGATCATATTTACAGACAATCAAAGATTGTTCTATGTTAGATAAGCCGGTTATGAAATTGTATTATCCGTGTCTCCGATATCACCAAGATCAAAAACAGAATTAAAAACATTTACAAATGTATCAACCTTGCTTAGACAAGGTTGTTTCGTGGGACAATTGCAAAACAACAACAAATGTGCCACCACTGTTTTGTTTTGGTATGAATTCGTGATATTGTTGCTGTTGCTACATTTATCCCCCTTTAGGTAGTATAACATTGTTCATTTTTTATTCCAATGAATGTTTTCGTCGAATATAAGCCGCGAATATAGTGAACTCCATGTATAATTGTTTATTTTCTATCCCTATCCTTATAGCACAATGGATAATTCAATTACAAAGTATTATAAATACTGCGATGATAATGTTATTGAATGGTCTCAAGAAGCTGATGCAGTGATACAAGACGTCTCTCAGCATGTTAAAGAAATTTTTCTCTCTAAAATCCTACCACCAACGAAGAGAGAATCGTACATCAATCTAACCACACTCGGAGATAGACAAATGTGCGTAAAACTTAACGCAGAAGGATTACAAATTGTTGGCGATGGTTACGACACTAAGCATCAGGAGTGTGCCGCTAATCCTCGCTATGAAACTCCCTACGCTTTACTGTCGGATGTCTGTTCCTCGTACGTCAATTCATTCGGTAGCTCACTTGTAGATGCATTAAGTAAACTAGAGCAAGAACCACAGCATGACCAAGAGTTGTCGGATGTAGAATAAATGAAGTGTGTGATTATCCAATATCCATGCGAGCACATACTCATTCCTCATATATCTGCTATTGTTATGAAGTTATCGATTAAACGGCCAATCTCTTTAGGTATAACGTTTGTGCTTCTTTTTCCAATCGCGCCAATTCGCGTACTACTGGACCCAGCTGTTCAACGTGGTCCTTGTATCCGGTTCCGGTATTGACACGTTTTTCGCCATACACAACTTTTCCGTCAAACTCGTTCAGTGGAACTTTCATGTCCTTTTCAATCTGCGGAATCGTCACAGTCAAATGATCTTCAATTTCAGCCAGATACATCTTCTCATCGTACCACATGCAACATCCCTTCACGTCGGTAAGTGCGGTGTTCCAGCAATTTTTGCCACGCGATGAACACCACTGTCCGTGATACCAGACCTTTTCCGGCACGGTGGCCACCAACGAAAATGCTAATCCCATTCTATCGGCACGGCCAACGCGTCCAATACGATGAACGTAGTTTGATTTCTCATCGGGAAGTGTTACGTTTATGATGAACGGTAACCCGGAAACGTCCAGTCCACGGGCGGCCACATCGGTGCAAATCAGGAACTTTACTTCCTTGTTCTTGAATTTCTCCAAGTTGTCTTTCCTTTCCCTCGGGTTGCGATCGCCGTGCAAGCAAACGCATGAATACTTCTGACCACCTATCTGTCGCAGATAGCGTTCCATGTTATCACAGTCCAGCTTCGTGCGACAGAAAATGATCGCTCGGTCCATATTGTGTTCGTCGATGGCCTTCAATGTGTACTCTCCTTTTAACATTTTCACTGCCTCCGAAAGAGTTTCCGCAGTGTTGGAACCGGGGCGTACGTTGTCCCGTGCGTGCACGCCATCTGTTTGTATGTGACTGCGCATCGACTGCCAATTGGAATCCTTTTGGGGATCAACCATGCACACTACATGATGCACGGTTTCCGGTACAGCGTCCTCGCCCTTCAGGTCTACCCAGGTTGGGAAGTGCATTAACCTTTCTGCCATTTTCTTCACCTCAAACGAGTGCAGGGTGGCGCTGCAAACTACCATCTGCAGACGTCGACCGTCGGACGTTATCTTCGGGATTTGCTTATGTAAACGATCGATCATATCAGTATAACCTTGCTTCAGCAATCCATCTGCTTCATCCAGGACGAAAAATCGGCAGCTGTTTAGCAGCACATAGCCACCTCCGATGAGATCTTCCAGTCGGCCCGGCGTTGCTACGATGATGTCTACTCCTCGTTGCAACACCTCCATCTGCTCCCGAACGTTCACTCCGCCAATGAGCAGCAATTCGCGCA
Organism: Anopheles farauti No. 4; assembly: GCA_000956215.1. Taxonomy (NCBI): domain Eukaryota; kingdom Metazoa; phylum Arthropoda; class Insecta; order Diptera; family Culicidae; genus Anopheles; species Anopheles farauti No. 4. The sequence continues at coordinate 43,376 of JXWZ01003328.1, forward strand.
CTTCCGGATCTTGAAGATACTTTTTGAATTTCGTTATCTGATTAAACGTTTGTTCGGCTAACTCGCGCGACGGTTCAATCACAATTGCCTGCGGAGCGTTCGGTTTCGGCTTTGCTGCCTCTCCCTCCGCGCTACCCGATGGGCCGGTGTTGCAATTTTCAACCAAGTGTTCTTTGGCAACATTGCACACCGCCATATAACCGTTTGGTAACGGGTGTTTAAATTCGGTTTGACCAAAGTTAAATGCTATTTCGGCATTCTTCAGTACTACGGCCGGAAAGAATGAGTCGTTTTTCGAGCTCGAGTCGGGTATCTTAAAAGCAACCCCGAGAAAAACGCCATTCTTCGAAAAACCTATTTCTCCACCGTCCAGATCAAGCATACAACCTATGACGTCTTGCTTGCCGAACGCTTCGCCATATGCATCGAACTGTTTGCAATTTGATTTCCGCCCGGTTCCACCGAACCCATATCCAAAACGATCGGTACCAAGATCAAGGCTTGCCAGTTCCGTCGACCAGCCAACACGACACAGCCCTTCATCTGTCACCGTTGCCTCGTAGTAATATTTGCCTTTTCCACGAACGCCGGTGGTACAACGACTTCCGTGCCACTCCTTAAATTCGCGCGACTGGCAGCGCAATCCGTCCGGTGTGATGGCCATCGCGTTGCCACGATCAGTAAACGAAAATGTCCACGGGAGCCCTTTTATGGAAGATCCCACTCTTCCCGTTTTACCCTCCTTAATATCGCGCAACGTTTCCCATACGATTTGTAAGATCGGCAAACAAAATGCACCCGTTTTGCCACTGCCCGTTTCCGCGGCCATAAGTACATCTCCGCCGCCTAGGATCAGTGGAATTGCTTCTGCTTGCACGTCGGTCGGTAGCATCCATTCCATCTCGTCAATAGCTTTTGCTATTTCAGGCATCACACCGAACTCTGAGCAATAAACCGGTATGTTAGCGCAAGTTCACGCGATCCAAATAAGCTAAAATACAAACCTTCAAACGCTGTCATGATGAGCAATTGTTACTTTGGATACAAAGCTATAATGAATTTCGCACTTTATTGATAACTATTAAAATTGAATGAGTAATTATAACTTCTCCAGAGACCGCAGATTTGATCTACTTTTGTAAAAAACGATACTGGGAGGTTAGTTCATGCGCTAAGTTTTGTCAACAACCGTAAGCCGGTTCTGACGGCCTAACGTTGTCAAAAATGGCATAGCGTACATCAAAACATGAAACTCATCAAGTTTCTTTAATATATCAAATATTTGCTGAAAATTGCCCAAACAATGTAACAGCATTTATTGGGTACACACTTTTAGGATAAGTTTTATGATAAACAATTCGTTCATTTTTTATAGATGATTAGATGCAAGGTGTATAGAATAATGCATGAGATATGCACTCTGATAAATGTTCTTTGAAATTTACTGTCTACTGTGCTGTACATGAACCAACCGCCCTTTATAATGTTTTAAAAATTATATCATAAACAAACAGTAATATTCCGTCCGTGCACCGTTAAAATGGTAGAAATAACGATTACACATTTAGAAACGCATTACAATTCTGTATGTCGTTTCTGTCTATCAAACAGTGACTGTATGCCGTTGTTTATCACTGGTGGTAATCTCAACACAGCTCTGGAGAAAGTGTTTGAGATCATCATATCGAAGGTTGATGAAAACGACGGCCTGCCGAACAACATCTGCAGCATGTGTGTTCAACACATAGAAGATTTTGTGGATTTCGAAACAAACTGCAACAAATCGTATGAAATTCTAGCAAACTTCTTACAACAATCTCTGCAATGCGTCGTTAAGGAAAAAAGCGAAGAAGTGCTGGAGGACCACTACCAATATGAAAATGACATTGAAATATTGCAGGAAGAAATTGAAATAGCCGAGTACATCGATCGCAATGACGAAGGAGAGCTACAATACCATGGTGACGATGGTCGAGATTCAATGATTGATGTAGATGAGCAAAGAAAACAGTCCACAACATCGCCTGATAAATCAGAATTGGGAAATGAGAACCAGAACCTAATAGTAGATGAAGCATCGAACCAAAATATGGAAGAATCATCAGCCTATTTGAACGAAGAAATGTTCATTCAAGCAAGCACTGTCGCAGCTATAAACTATTGCTATCGTAAAAATCGAAAGATACCAATCGTGAGATGTACGTTTTGCAAGAAAACTTACAAAGGAAGAAACACACTTCGAAAGCATTTAAAGATACATTTTCAAATAAAAGACTACTCCTGCGACTACTGTCAACGAGCCTTCTCTGATCGCAGTTCACTCCGCTTGCATGAACTTCGACACTCGTCTGTAAAAACATTCAAATGCGATCTTTGTGATCAATCTTATTACACTAATATCGAGCTGAAACAACACTGCGTTACCAAACACGAGAATAGGCAATTTGTGTGTATGATTTGCAATAAAAAGTTTCCTTCTAAGGCGATATTAAACGATCACGCACTCGTTCACAAACCGGATCGTCCATTCGTATGTAGCACCTGTGGCAAAAGCTTCAAACGCAATCGCAATCTTATCCGACATTTGCAGAGCCATAATAATAAGAAGCGCGGTCTGATCGAGTCTGCGAAGTATACTGAAACTGCTGTAAATTGCCAGTACTGTGACGATGAGTTCGAAATACCTTCAAAGCTACTAGACCATTTATCGCAAAAGCATCCCGAACAGTATGAAAATATAAAGGTAGGCGTCCACTGCTGCCCTCATTGTTTGAGCAAGTTCGATAATTTGAAAGACTGCCTGTTGCATCAGGATAAACATCATTTGTTGGTGATCACAACTGACGACCACACGATGTACCAGTGCATGGAATGTGGTAAAAAAATTAGATACCGATCACTGGCAACGAAACACATCCAAACACACAGCATGGACCGCCAATTTCAATGTTCTGTCAGCGATTGTCTTAAAAAATATAAATTTAAAGTGCACTTAACGCGTCATATACGATTAGCGCACGGTGAATGTCAAGTTTAAACTTGAGAGCAAGTGAATACAACAATTTTATATCAAATTTAACTCAGTAAATATATCTTCTGCATTTGCACATTAAATTGTATTTAATCAATTCGAATGAATTTATGCATCCTTTTCAAACCCCTAATCGAAATTTAGCTTTCGAAAGCTTCCATCAGTGCCGAAAGAAAATGTCTTTGAGACAGTTTTTGATCCCATTGTAGGAGAAGGGCTAGGCTGTGAATTCGTTGAAGCCATGTCGAGAAGGTAGCTCCGATTTTCGATCAGTTTAGTTTCCCAATCCTTGGCGATGGTGTCTAGGGAATCCAGATGTCCTCCGTATTCTTTCGGAAGTATTGAGATGGGAAAATGTTGATACAGTGAGTTCAAATCGCTCCCGTGCGAATAAATCTGATGTTCCATTACGAAAAAAGAGACAGAGAGAAAGAGAGAAAAGGAGAGAGAGAGAGAGAGAGAGAGAGAGAGAGAGAGAGAGAGAGAGAGAGAGAGAGAGAGAGAAGAACGCGTTAAAGATTATTTTAATTGAATGAAAACAGATAAATTTACCCTTTTATGTTGATTTTTAGCTGATAATAATCCATTGAATATGTTCAACGCAGTTTGCGCTCCAGGTGGTGGATTAAGTATGTGAATGCCCTGCATTCTCAGTGGCGACGCATCCTGGTTCAGTATAGCAATTTTCCTTAACAGCTCCATTTCAAAGTGCATCAAATGACTGGCGGTCACTCCTTTGAGATCGATAACCAGCGCCATTCCGCAGATGACCATCTGGTCATCCTCCCGCATCAGAATATCGTTCATCATTGTGCCAACTTTCATTATGTCCGCAAACGTGCATTGGCTGACATTAAAGTGTCCGACACGTATCAGAAACAGTTTTGGGTCTGTAGATTTTTGAGTTTTCGGCAGCGGAAGTCCCACCCTTTGCACGAGATTAGTTTTAGACTGTTAATTCACATTATTTGAAAGTTTGACTCTAAATTAGTTACCCCATGCGTATGATTTTAAGTACGTCACTGTCCAGAGGATCACGGTGCTGAATCACTTGCGGAAGCTCCGAACGGATATCATAAAACAGCAGTATCTTTTTCTTCACTTTCTCCAGACTGAACTTACAGCCTCGTAGAAAGGCTATCAAAAATTGATCATCAACTAGGCTGCTTCGTAGATTCAGCTCAGCAAGCCACGACTTAATCACGTTTAAATGACTCTCCACTTGCGCAACGTCTTCATTAAGTTCACGTTTTGCAATTTCCTGCAGTTCGTAGGAAATGGGGCGAATATTTGGCATTTTCGCAAGACACAATCTAGTAATACACAATCACCGCAACAGTACCGTAGGTCAGTCTGACTTGAAATAGTCACTACCACTTTGGCGCCCCCGTTGCTCGGGTAATGTTCGTGTTCAAAAAATATTTTTAATCGCTTGATAAACCTTTGCTTCTGACGAGATAGTAGTTATCAGTGACATTATCGAACAGATCCTGGACAATTGATCCAGCTAATAGACCATTGTTAACGTAAGATATTCAATGACCAGCCACATTGTAGAATGTATAGAACATTAAACGCCTATCGCTAGGCTATCGAACATATCGTCTGAGTGCATCATCGCACATAGTCTAAGCATGTGTATACCAGTTCAAATTGATTACGCGTATCGTTTATGATTCAGAAATATTTTTTTTATTAAAGTTAATAGTTGCAGCGTTTCAACTCATGCTGTGTTAGACGTGATGTAGCATGGTAGTATGCTGTACAGTTTCACAATTGTGTTATTGATAAGAGTGCACTTGTACGGTCTCACTTGCTCTTCACGCGTGTGCTGCATAATCCTGATTGATCGAAGGTTTCGTTTGAAAAAAGAAAATGCTAGTCAAAATCCAACGTCCGGAACGAACCGTCCACTCCGAACAGTGTGCTGGCATTTTTCGGTTTGCCAGGTCGTTTCCGCTCATCGTTTCGATATTTGGCATCGTCGGCAAAGAACTCTCGGTTCGCAATTAGATTCTTACGCCAATCAGCAATAATGTCATTGAGTCGTCCACCGCTTCCGCCGTACTCTTCAGGTAAATATTTTTTGGGGATGACGCCATGCAGTGCTTCAAACGACTCGTGTACTTGTATGCGCTCCTGAATCTTTTTACTCAGAAATCCGTGGAACATTTTGAACAGAGTGTCAAATCCAGACGATGGATTTATGAAATGTATGCCCTTGGTACGAATGGGGAAGGCTTCGATAACGGACGTCATTTTCCTGCAATGCAATGAGCAACGGTTTACAATAGTTGCTAAGAGCACGCGCTTTTCTTTTTTGGCATCGGATATATATTCTACTCACTTGATAAACGTGGGACTGAACTGGGACAGGGTCGCGAACGTTAGACCCCGTAAATCAACCAGCACCATATGACCGGCAATTATGGAAGTATCGTCGTTCACCAACAGCAGATCGGTGATCATGTAGCACACTTTCATCACGTCCACAATCGAATACTTCGACGCGTCGTACGCGCCCATGCGCACCAACATGAACCGGGGGCCATCGACCTCAAGCGTATGTGGTAGAGGCAGGTTAACACTGAAAATGAAAGAAACAAAACCATATGCTTATCTTGTTCCATTTACAACACCCAGCCATACCCGATCATGCTTACCCGAAGGACATGTATGTCTGTAGCGTTTCATTATCGGGATCCCGATTGTCGAAAAACTCCGGTATGGCTGTCTTGACTGTGTAGTAGTTGTCCAGCTTTTCTTTCGTCTTTTCCAAACTGTACTTGCAGCCACGCAAGAAATTCACCAAAAATTGATCGTCCGTACGAACATTCAGATGGGGCTGTTTGATCAACCATGCTCGCAATGCTGCTAGATCTTCCGCAATGCGATTAGGAACTTCATTCAGTTCACTGCGAGCTTTTTCAGCCAGCTCCGGCACCAACGGTCTAAGGTTAGCCATGGTACTTCGTTACCTGCTCCTTGCTGACAGACTATAGGGTTCAAGTAGGGAGCAAAGAATCTCTGAAGAGAGGCGCACGTGCAGCTGGTATGAGAATTTGTTTCTATATTAGTTTGAATGTGAGCAAGGTTAATCCGGTATTCAGTAATGAAGGTAACGTCGATAGTGTATCGGTACGCTGTGGGATTTTTTCGCCATGTTAATGTATTGCTTAGCAGGTGCATGCGATAAGAGCGAGCGACGCGATAAACAGCACCAAACCAAGATACCACTTATCATTTATCAGAAACACTCCCTTATTGTCGTATGGCACCAAGGGAACCAAAGTCTGATCCGTGCAACTACATTGGTGACATTGGAAGTTGTGATATGTTTAGCTTAGTTTCACTTTACACTGCTTTCTTAATCGTCTATCTTTCCAGAAGATCACTTCAACGGTTCAGTCCGCCATAATCTCACTATCCGGAAATACTTACACGAGTAAAATTTGATAAATGCGCACAGCTACTATGCAACTGATTGAACCATACTCTTTTCAGCGTTCGTTATCCGCAGTACTACGTTTAACTCCTACCGTGGTTTGCTCGGCACTGATTAGGCTGCGTGCGATGCCAACAAAGAGCTGCCAGAAATCGGAGCTCATACGTCGATTGGAGGATGCACTTACTCATCGAAGGCATGCTGCTTGTACCAGGCCTATCTATCGCTACGTCACACGGTGTACAACGAGTGTGACAGTGTTAAAAAACCTTCCACAACTCATTCTGCTTTGAAGCGTACGTTGGTGGCACTGTGTTTGTTTGAAATTTGAACAGCCGGCTGTGGCGTTAGGGGAAAAAACATCCACCCTGCGTGCCGGCGGCAGACAAAACATCTCTCGATAAGATACCACATCACATATGCTAAGTAGCATGACGAAAATGTGCGCTTACGGTTGGTTGCATGTTAATAGATTGTTTTAAAGTGTAACTAAAACAAAGCATCAGCTGTATTGCTACTGTTGTTGTCATCAATTTTGTAATGCTGTTTTTACTGAACTGAGGTACGATGTGGTGCATATTATTCAAGCGTTGAAAAGGTTCAAAATTTCCTAAGCAATTCAAATAACCGCTTTAAGTCAGGTGGGCTATGGTATGGCATAGCCAATATGTGTTGAAAAATGGCACTTATTGCAGAATCACTTTCATACATTCAGAATTTTCCATTACAACTAAGAATCTGCCTAAACAGAACAGAAGATTTATTAATTTAATAATTTGTGTCTGATATTCCTATGATCAATTCAGTACACGTGAGGCTAATCAGACGTGAGGATGTAAAAAATTCTAAGCTCGAGTAAAATACATGGCTGAATCGATTTTGAACGGGAAAATTGACATTACAAAAAAAATATATCAAAATAATCGGTAAATTCAAAGACTTTGCATCGTTACTACATAAGAGATAGTCTTAAAGATGTTAGTGAAATATGTTATATAACCTTCAGTGCGAAAGGTAATTGAAAATAGCATCTAATATGTTCCGCAAATTGAGATGATCGTTTTATATAGTAAAATGCCAACATCGGCACCAAATAAAACACACACACACCCACAGTTGCAAATAATTTTTAGAGATTTTTATTGAAAACATATTGGTTACGACATTCTCCAATCTATGCTTTTATCAAAATGAGCTTTTATCAAATGAGCTGTTACTAAAAATATAGAATTTTTGAGGCAAACATTAGCCCTCAAAATAACGACCACTCACTTCACACTCGTAGAACTAAAAGCTAGCAAGTTGGATAACGAATTTAGCTGATCCTGAAACAAAAAACGTTTGTTGCTACATTGATCGAATCGATTGTGCTGTACTAGCCTATCATTATGTTCAAAGATAACGAAACGAAATTTTGACAAAACAAATCTTATCGAATGTTTATCGTAACCTTTCATTACGCTAGGAAGTGAGGGACAGGTAGAGTTACGTTTATCATCTATCAACCCAAGAAGGCGAATAAAAACTTCTAAAAGAATAAATAGAATATTGCACGACAGTATCTATTAAAACGAAACGAATAAATCTTGAGCAAAACGAGACAATTGCAACCGAGTGTGCCAAATGGGCAACCCTGCGTGTGCTATGTTCTAGTACAATCCCGACGGTAGATCCGTTACTTTGGAACCACCGATGTTTGTCTGGCTTCGGCTTGGTTCCCGTACCATACCAGTGCTAAGGGCAAAGGGCGGCTGCTGCGGGTGGTGGTTGCCCGTGTTGGGCCGTAGCTTGAAATTATTGTTCCCGGTAAGCTTGCTGGGTACGGCTCCGTTGGCAGGGTTCGGTGGTCCCGCTGCTGCTACCATACGCGATTTGGCGTATGAGTTAGCCTTGTTTAACCGTTGCTCGTTTGTCATCACGATGTCAATCATCGAATCAACGCCATATGCACCCATGCGGTCGAGGTTCTTCGTCACTTTCTTCGCTTCCAGTGCCGCGGTGATGTCTGGCTTAGGGTACTTGCCCGCACTGTTCATATCGGTCATGAAAAATACTCCGTTAAACTGTTGCGGAGCTGCCGGTTGCGCCAGGTGTTGATCGCGTTCGAGTGACTGTGCCCGAAGAAGGCGCGATTCCTTGTCACGTGCGTCCATTATGACGTTCAGTATGGCCCGATTGGAATCTTTCGTTGACGGATGCCGGCTGCGCGGTTGATGGAGTGCATTCACTCCCGGGGTCGAACTTTCCACAGTGGTATGAATCACATCCGGACCCGGAACGATCGTCGCATTGGTGTCCTGTGCAACTTCCATGGGTGAGCCCATGCCGACTAAATCGAAGTACCGAGTAGGAACACCTTCCTCACCGAATGGATTATTACCTTTACCAACTCCGGTGTCCCTATCGTCATCGAAAAAGTCCACCTTCGTTTCTTGTGCAGCCATCAGGATATCGTAGCCAGACCCTTCCCCATCCGATGGGTTCGAGATAAGGTGTGCCAGTGAACGCGACTTGCGAGGCGGCTGGGGCAGTAAGTTTACCGGCACAATCTCGTGTTCATTCGAAATCTCCAAACTGTACAGTGCCTGCTCGGGAATATCGTCTACCTGTTGGTAGAGAATTTCGTTCTGATCCGAGATTTCACGCTCCGCATCATTCACGATGTTCTGCAGCTCTTCGATCACGTCTTCGATCGTGGCGTTCGTGTCATCTTCCGGGTTGGTGTTTAGCTCGTGTATGGGTACGGTGCTTTCCTGTGTCAGTGATATGCTGAACTTGTGCGATCCTGCACTGGACCCTCCTCCATTTTTCGACGGAAAAAGGCGCGGCGGCTCCGGAGTTGACGATTGTCCCGTCTCCGAACTGCTGATACCTTCGTCATCGTTCTCGGAGGTGTTGTTCCGTTTGGGTTGCGGCGGCACTTGACGTGGCAGTGCAACCGGACGTTTCTCCAAACTCGATGAACTTGAGTTGTCATGGAGTTGTTTGGAGCCACTGCTACAGTTGCTCGTACTGCTGCCCTTCAACCGAAGCACTTCACGCTGTAGTTCCGCACAACGTTCCTGCAGTCTTCTCTCCATCGTTGTCAGGACAGTTTTCTCCTCGTGCAGTATTTGTACTCGGCGCTCCAGGATGACCAAACGGCTGCGTACCTGTTCAGCAGAGCGTGCCTGCAGCTGCAGCTGCTCGATATCGATACGTATGGCATCCCAGCGTTTTACCTCCGCACGAAGCCGCTCCAACCACGGCGAAGTGGAGGATATGGTTTTGCACATCTGAGACGGATCGAGTCCCGCCTGAAACAGTTCCGCCTGCAGATACAACCTCGTTTGAATGTTCTCCGAGCTCTCCAGAAACATGTTGATGAATCTCATGCCGATCGCTTGCAGCTCGCCCGACCCTCCGCCACTGTTGAGCATGCCGACGAGCAGCCGAAATCGTACGGGCTCAGCACACCGCAAACGAAGCGTAGATAGTGCCTCAGAAACAGCCGTATGGCCGTGCAGTTGACCACGCTGTGTACCATCACCAAGGGCGGATTTGTCGCATGCGATCGTGAGCAACTGCAACGCAACTATGCGCGATCTGATGCCCGTACCGGTGGCTGCAGCGGCCAACGGCAGTAATCCAATGGGGGTGGTGCCCAATCGTGTTCCGGCTTCTGGACTTCTCGTACAGCAGATGCTTAAACATTGTCTACAAAAACACACAAATACATCGGTTTAGCCGTTAAACCATCGTACTAGCTTCGCTTATTAGTGCAGTAACTTACAGGCACGCCAGTTCGTCCAGTAGCGCACGTCTCTGGTAGGATTGATTGTTGCGCGGTATACCACCGGGAGGCATCGTCGTGGTGCCATTTAAGGGAGCACTTTGGCTGAGCTGGACCGCTCTTAAAACTTCCAACAGCAAACTGACACCATCCAAGGGGCTTGAAACAAACTCCTGTACAAAGCTGTAAATTATACGAAACCAAATCGCATATGATCGATTGTTAATGTATGTTATCCTGTATTGTAAATGTTATCCTGTATACTCTGTTTTAAAAGGTATTTTATTCACAAAATAAATATTTACATTGATCATGGGAAAAGTCATGAGTTTGCCTTTTTCATTTTCAAATAACTTCATGGACATATCGTCATACCGGAAACTAGTTTACGTTCTTGTTCGGGTATTAACGAATCACCGCGACGATGGCCACCACAAGTGCACCCGAGAGGTAAGATTGTCATCATACCAAACTTACATCACCCATGGTTTGAAGAGCTTCAATCAAACAGTGAGAAACTGAATGTCACACTTTTTGCGATAGCTTATCGGTCACTGCTGATAAAGCTCGACCGCTTGGATCACAAACCACTTGGAACCGGTTAGGGACTGAAAGCTATTTCCTTACTAAGAAAAACGGCCGTTCGTCGACAGCCTGCGATGCATACAGTAGGGGGTATTATTGGTGAGCAATTGGGGTCAACATTAGGTTGCCGATTGCCGAAGTTTACGAGTTCGGTCGTGCCGCATCGGACGGAAGCTCATCAAAAAACCATGATGAGCCGATGGGTATGGTAGAGGAATGGAAAATAGTTTGAGAATATTTTCTCTTTCATTCGCAGCCACACCATTCGATGGTGTGCCAAGAAAGGGTGATGGAAAATTGAATGCCGATCGTGTGGAAACCGGTACGCTCATCGCCTTGACCAGCCGGTGGAGCTCATCCTCTTACCGATGCTTTGGGTAGTTGGCTTAAGTATGGTAGCACTTCAATTTGCTGAGTTCAACAAATTGGGGTTAATGCGCTTTCGCGTTGTACTTCCTGCGATGGTGATGCTAGATATGTTTTAAAGTACTGCGAAAGTTTTACGAAACACCACTATGATCACCGTTTCCGTGCGGCCCCCAGGTGGACACTTACGATCTTGATCTTGGAGAGAAAACATAAATCATATGTACAAGTCATGCATTAGAGGTTCGATGTACTGTACCTTGGAAATGATGCCCGAAGATCGGCACGCAATTTGGTTAGCAGGTCCGTCACCGAACCGAACTGACGCAGCGACATTTCTCCGTCCATTTCCGGTGGTGCCGGGATCGGGGAGCTGGTCGATCCAGTAGGGGAAGCAAACGACAGGGGCAAGTATAGTGATTAGCCATCGTGGTCACGTTTGCTATCATGCAGCATCTTACCGGTAGTCCGAGTTTTTGTGCGGTAATGTCTGCGAACGAACATAATCGCTCGATTTGTCCTGCTTCACGGCATCGTCACCGACGGTGGTGTCGTAGATGGATTTGAAGTTCCCATTTGACCCCCGCCGACCATACTTCTTGAGCGAAATTACATAGTCCTCGGGGTTAAACACTGGTGGTCGCTGATTTTCCTGCTAATGATCGATAGTTCGGCGTAAGAAACGAGCTAATAGGAAACAAGTAACATGCACCTTTGACGCACCTTGACATTTGCATTCCAACCCATCGATGATTCGTTTGCATCCGGCGGTCCGATTTGTGTTCCGCCCGGAGGACTTTTCCCAGCGCTGGGTGCCATTTGATACAAACAGTACGATAGGTCGCTGTGAGGAGACGGGATAGAGAATGGAAATAATAGATAAGTAAAAGAGAAAAATGAAACGTACAAATAGTTCATTTCCGGAGTTCACTATGTAAAGCGGAAAACGGGGCGTTAATTAAGTTTGCGGGGTTTCGAAATTTAAAAAATTCATCACATTGTCATCCCCTTTAGTTTTCTCGATTCAATCACTGTTGAATGAAAAATTGCTTTAAAATTATACGATAACAAGCTGTCATTATTGTCAGCTAATGTGTTTCAAAATCGTGAATCAAAGCACACAACTAAGGCTTAAATTCATGAATAAAAGCGTATACTAAATTCACATTCGTACCATCTAACTGAGTATTCCACATGGTGATGTGTTTGATGCGGAAATTTAAGATCGGTAGATAGCAATTTGTACAAGCATTAATTAATCTGTTGATTTTTTTTTCTTTAAATTAATAAATCATCTTGTATCTACATGCTTCATTAGCAGCAGCGGCTGCAACATTTTCCATAATGCCCGGACGGCTTTAATCAAACAAGTAATTCCGTTGCAAGAGGAACAAGTCTGTGACATCCTCCTCAAACAGAAGCCCCAAAGCGCTGCTGGAAGATGATGATGTAAGCAGTTTGTTAACATAGTCATAAACAAAACCGAAACCATTGACCATAAAACCAAAGCAATGGTTGCTTTGTTAAATGTGAAGCAGGTAAATGAAACATTGCCTGTCTGGGGCAGTGTGAACCGATCAAGATTTACTTCATTGTGGTAATGGATATTACGCATAGATAACCATAAACTAAATTTTCCCAGATGTAATTAAGAGATTACTTTTATTTTAATACCAACGAGGCGAGCATATGACCGCGTGGTTGGGGACGATGTACAGAAAATTTCTATCTAAAACTTCCTGGATTCAAAACTTTGGATGACTACTTGGAAGAACGATTGCTTGGAACGATACTGTTTTTCAGTTGTTGCACTGCAACGTTGCAATTTTTTAAATTATCACGATAGTTGGAAGCTGTTTTTAACTGATACGGGTTAGTAACTCTGCATAAGTTTAAATAAATCCATATTTATACTGTTATTTTTTAAATGTTTCGTTACAAAGACATGTGATAGCAAACCTAGTTTGTGTCCAAACATTTTAATAATAATACGTGCTCTATATTTCATATATTATTGCTAGTTGCAATGCAGCCTTTGGTAAAACTAAATTATACTAATTTATATAATTTTATGCAGTGCAAGCCACGCATTTAGTAATACAAATTTCCATTCCAATTGAACTCGTCAAAAGTAAACAAATGTTGTATGTTCTAGCTCCTTGGGACTTAAACACAAAATAAAGTATCGAACAAAAAGTAGCTTAAAGTAAAATAACATAATATTTGGGTGAGTTCCGATCAATGGCAATACTTTCGCACAGCTTAAGTTTCGTTTTTAAGCGTTGTTGTTTGTTTACGTCACAACGAATGAGCTTTACCAACCATCCTCTATTTGATGCTTTGTTTACTCCCAGCTGTACGTACGGGATGATATTCATCTGCTATTTCTGCTCTTCTTTAGCAACCAACCTGCTTTTTGTTCAGCTGGAGAACATTTTTCTCTCCAGCCTCCATGTTTTGCGAAGCGGTATGCCAATACAAACGGATTCAATTGCGGAAGATCGTTCGGAAAGCGAGAAAAAAGAAAAGCATTTTTCCTCTACCATTGTTTGTTCCACTACCACGCTGAGCGATTTGTGGCATTTTTGAATTGACAGAAAACCCAGCGTTTGCTAACCAGCAAGAAAAGGGAACAATGACGATAACGTTCAATAGTGGTTCTGTTAGAGGAAGTATTTCGCATGAAGAAATGTAACGTTTTCATACATAAATGTTCACGTTTTTTTCCCCATCCGGCTACATTTATTAATATTGATGTAGCATAACGTAGCCATAGAAATTGCTTATCTAAATCCAAACATCTGGGTGATGAATGGTCGTCGCTAAACAAAAACCTAGCAAGATTGTCGTGGCGTAGAATTTCCAGAGAATGGAAAAGAGAAATTTCTAGGAATTACAATAAATAGTCACCAGCGGAGCAGATAAATTAATGTGGAATCACCCAGTTCACAGGGCGCATATCTCTATCATCCAAGTGTATATTTCAAATTAAAGTAATATTAGATGACCTAAAGAGTATGACACTCCCGGGCCTGAATGCTCCCGGGTTTGAATGCATGGGTGTATACCACCAAGGCCAATACTTGGTGCAAAGAACGTGGCACACCCTAGAACCTTACCACCCAACAGGGGAAGACATTCGTTCTTTTAAACACCACCGGGAAACGATTCGATCATTATGCGATTCGGTGCCGTTCACCTCTCATTTCCGTTGAATCCGACCGAACCACAAGGAAGCGAATGCGAGCGAACAGACTGGCCGTGGGGGCCATCAATTTCTTCGCTGAAAACGAACGGGACTTTGAAACCCGAATCCGATACGCGGTTGTTACGCTGTTCGCCTTGTGGTAAAGCGTTGGTTGCGCCGGCGCGTAGAAGAACCGTCGATCGCGGTCACGCGATTTCAACTAGGCAAGTGGTTTTTAGTCCAACCGTTTTAATTAGAAAGAGCCAAGTCCACGCATACCCACGCACCGCAAACGCTCCCCGTGCTTTACGCTTCCCGTTTACGGGTACTAGTTGCGCATGTCTTCCAAAGTAAAAACAAAAAATATCATCACTCAATTCATCCTTATCAGCACACTTGCACTGCAACGGTCAAAAAGCTCCCTGATATCAGGTGTTATTTATTGTGCCATTAGCTTACGACGACAGATGCAAATTACAAAGCACCCCCGTCAAGTTTAAGCACCAAGCTTAAATGTCTAATCAAACCAACTCAATCGTGAATGGCTGCGCTGAATAGTGTGAATAAAGTGAGAGTTGATGTGAGATAATAACCATTAATGCAACCATAGTAAACACCAACAACAGTCCCACCGAAAGGTGTTTCAAAATTATCCATCAACACGAAAAAACCGTGGCCGGGCGGCGGTTGTTCTAGCGATCAGACCAAAATGCACACCCATCGCCGTGCCTCCAATGCCCTCGTTGCCGTCAATTATACCAGTTTAAATTGAAGTAATAGTTCCAAATACTATGGGAAAAGTGGCGCCCGCTCATCGACGACGTTTCAACATGGTAGCAATTGTGGCTAGTCATTGTTTTTGATTTCATTCTACTCCGGCATGCCTAGGTAGCGTTTGCCCGTGGATTCTGGCTCAACAAATAGCTTCTGGGGGTTGTCTTACGAGCTTGACTATAGGGGGTGCGCCATAACATAGATTAATCCGGTCATTGACAAGAAAAATTCAATACTGTACATAACCGGGCTGCATCTAAGAATAGTATTTTTTAATGAGGAAAGCGTGTTAATTAAAACTTTTTGAACGAAACATAAAGTAACTATTGTAATGACAAAATTCTCTTCTTATAACAGTCTTTTATTGTTCGCAGGCTTGCTTTCCATCATCATAGAAGAGTCAAAGAAGAATTTTATTTTTAAATCACCATTCAGAAATAGAACACTTAGTCTCCAATTTATTTCAACTAGTTTTAGTAAAAACAATCCGGAAAAAAACTTTCTCGATTGGAGGGCATCAATCGATGTGTACAAGATTACTGTGTTTTTTTATTACTGTGTTGAATTTTAAATTAAAAGTCGTCCACTAAAAGTCATTTGCACCGAAATAACAAGGACGGGCCTCATTCATTCAAAGCTCTCTAATGCTTTTTCCTCCTTTTTTGGTTTGTTCCAAAGCATCTTTTGTTTGAAAAAAAGCAAAGGATAGTGAAAACTATTAAAAACTTTTTTTTATATAAAGAGTCATTTTTTAAGTAAGATGCATCTATTCTATGGAACAAATTCAACTTTAAAACATACATAATCACTTGTTCATTTTTTTCTATACGATTGAAGTAAGATGTATCTATTCTATGGAACAAATTCAATTTTAAAATATTCATCATCGCTTGTTTCACTAGCTCTAAACTACCTCTTTCTTGGTTGAATTATAAGACATTATTGAGTTTAGATTTATCATAAACATAATAAATATCGATGAAAGGAAGAATAATTATATTTACTTAAGAAAAAGATTGTTTCTACGATGCTTTAAAAAATCTCTCTCTCCTTCTTTCACTTGCTTGCTATTTCTGTCTTTTTCTCTCTTGGTCGATATTTTTT
>JXWZ01003332.1:0-16580 GCA_000956215.1 Anopheles farauti No. 4
GTAGAACATTTCTTTTCGAACGACGACCAAGAATGCTGCGGAGAAGTTGACGGTGGACGTTGCCCATTGCCCAATGTTTGGAACGGTGCGGGCGCACGCGCTCCCTACTCAGTCCAGACAGTACGACGTCCATCGTTTTGCAGCTCGTAAATAAGTCCGTCTGTCCGGCATGACACGCTGCACTAGCCGACTGGCTAAATGTTTGATTTGTTCGTTCGTCCCTCATACCTAAGCCCTGGGTGAATGATTCGTCTAGGCTTAGGACTCATTCGTTCATGTTTCCACTTGCTACCGGCATTGTTACTAAACATGCGTGATGCTATGGCATTTGGTTAGCGTACGGTAGCGGTCCTCCATATAAGGTAAATACAATCATTAATGTCCCACGTAGTCATCCCGTATGCGTCACGTTATGTTGATTTGTATGACTGGGCAATAACGGGGGCATAAAGAACATATATTTTGAAGTAATATTTCAGTTTAAAAAATAAGACAAATAAATTAGAAATTTTACCTGTGTCAGGGTAACCATGCAAGAATGGAGCACTTTTTTCTGTAATGCATTTATAGCTTGATCTTGGGATCAAGCGAGATTATGAAGAAGGAATTGTATAATTGTATAATTTTTAAAATTTTATACGAAAGTATTTATCCCACTTTAATCTTTCTCACGTCTTTTTGATATAACACTTAATGTTCAAACAGTCAAATACGGTTTTGGCAGCGTACGGCTCCGTTGTCAGCGTCAGTTCACATGAACGTACTTACATATATTTTGACATTATAGCATTTAGAAAATAAGAATTTTAATTAGTTCTGTATTTTGAATATGAAAGTCCTTTAAAAAATTAAAACAATTCAAATAATCCGTCTTCCAAACATGCTAATCGGTTTGATAAACTCACTTCATCTGATAGGCTGACAAATCAGGAAAGTCATTTGAGAAAATAGTTTGCTAATGTTTTAACTACGAACGTATTTTTAATTTGTTCTAAATTTCATATGATAGATAAAATTATATCACAAGTGATTGTAGTAAATTTATACAATAAATTAATGTTTTATAAAACAATAAAATCATAAATAATAAAACCAGTTTGAAACCTCTCCTATCTTAAACAGGCACAAATTTTTAAAAGTATTCTACAGATCACCACAATATTTTGAGCTTAACTTGTTTTGAGCTGTAATGGCTAGAATATTCTTAAAACTGTGCATTTGCGTGAGTTTTGGTTTCCAAATTAGTTTCGAAAATATTTTCTTTTGGTTTTCATTTATTTTCTCGATGCATTATAACCTCACTCACTTATCACTTGAAGAAGCACATACTTTGAACTGAATGCAATGCAACCATTCCAGTAACTGATATCTTGAAAAACCGGATTAAATCTGGTAGTGCTTTCACTGTGAGTAAACCGGACTATGTTAACTACATTCTGCTGGTAATGAATATAATATATATAGTATACAGTTTGGTTGAGTCAGTTGAATGTGGCCAGTTAAATGTGTGAGTATGTTGTTTACACGTAAGTCACTTTTGATCTATGATCATAGATGTAATCGGTAATTATCGGTTTCGTTACAATTCAGATGGTGCTTGCTTTGGCACATAAAAAAAAATGAGGGTAAAATAAGCGTTCCTTAAATGATACACTTATTGGTGTAACAAGCAGAAATATTCCAATAGTAGAACATCTCCCAATCATTCGAACGGGATCTAATTACGTCTTTTGGTAACTAATTTACCGATCGATAAGCACCAAAGTTTGGAGAAGTTTTCAACGTTCCGTATGGCAGAACCTTGATTTGTTCGTCTTTTTACCGTTTTGATCAATGTGTGGAATCTAACCATCGTTGAAATGGAGAATGGATCGTGTGCTGTTTAGCCGTGGTCCACCGCGATGGCCGTAGTGTTTAACCTTTGTCGTGATCGATCAAAATCCAACCGCATAGCAAGAGCAGGATCGAGTGTGATAACGGCCAAAGGGAGAAGAGTGTCCAGAGGCGGAGGTAAGAGCGCGCGTTAAACATGAAGACACACTTGAGAGCCAACCACCGTTCAAATCTCAGGTCACTACTTCGCTTCCCTTTGCTCACCATCCCGCTACGATCGGCTCATCCAGTGCTACTGGTGCCTTCCTGTCTGCGCCGCTTCGAAGCCAGTCCGGGTCGGTCGGGGGAGCGGAAAACGAGCAAAAGATGGTGAAGCATTAAAACGAAGGCGAGGCAAACGACGGTCGGCGTGTGCAAGACCGCAAGACCCAGACCCGAGACCGGACAGACTTGTTGGCGGCAGCATAGCGTCGGGTCGCTTTCCATTCCGTCGTTCGGGCGAGAGTTTTGGATGGTTTTTTCGGTGTACTGAAGGGGAAAGGAAGGGAAAAGGTTCGGTAGGCGGGTCGGCGAAATGTGGTGGGATGCCTGCAGAAGAAAAGGGAACGATCTGGCGATCGTTCGATACCAGGCACTCATACACACAAGATCCACGAGCGGAGGCGATGATGAGGCAAGCGAAAAAAGAAGGGCCTGTTAGGATGCTGAGGTGGTGTGCGGAGCGCGGACGGAAAACGGGATGAAATGTTACACATTTAGGAACGGTTCTCGGACGTTCTGGTATAATTGATTGCCCTGTCCGCAGTTGGGCACAACAGCACATCTTCCTTTCCCTTTTACGGCGAGAGTTTATGACTCTTGCGAGGCGACGCGTGAGGATGCTTTTTCCAAAAAAAAAAAAAAAAATCGGGCCGGTCGGTGTTTCTACCAACAACGGACGCCATTTTCGGTGTCCCGTTTCTCGGAGGACGAAATCCGGTGGTTGCATCATGCATTTCTGTTCTGACTCCGGCTAGCAGGATGACGCGTCAAATGACACGCCATCGGAGAGGAGTCGAGAATCGGTTCGGTGAAGAGGCAGCTCACGAAAGCAGCTCTTGTTACTCTTATTGACAGCAATGTTGCTGTTCCGTGAAGCGATAGCGATCGTCGCGATACCACTGTCTGCATCCGGTTTGTGGCCGTTTTAAAAGGATAATGCTTTATGCGCCACATAAGCCGCTGTTTTCTTTAACGAGGGAATGTTACGGTTCGGCAGCGGGACGAAAGAGGCACAACCATTTGGAAAGTGTCAATTTCGTACAGTGAGAGGTTTGGCGGTGTTTTATGTTCTTGTAATGTTCTTACGGGAATAGTCTGAGTGGGTAGTAAGTAGATGAGGTTGTAAATCAGATCGATTTCAAAGTTCTGGTTATATGTATTGTGGTTGTTCAAAGTTTTCAAACTTATATTGTGTTCTATAGCAGAACCATTTTCTTCGTTGTGTTCTTTCGTCAAAACAGTTTAATTCGTGGTTTAATACGGTTTTTTATTTGATGCATCACATCCAGAGCGTTTGCGGACCAGAGCAAAGGTTTGGAATTGTTTAATCCTTCGTTAATTTTATTTGAAGAAAAAAAATCTTTTAAAAAGATCCACAGAACTATATTGTTACAGGCTACTTCGATGATTATGGAAAGTTGGATTATCCATAGTATTGTAATTTGTCATATTGGAAGTATTATCTATATAACACTATCAATCTGAAACAGATGTACGTATATGCAGTGTAGTGTTATAGCAAATGTGTATTGTGCACGGTTTATTAAATATTTTGGACTTTGTAAGAGTAAAAAATATTTCCTTTATGTTCTCCTTCTTAGAGCAGTCAATAAAAAACTTATTTTTAAAACAAAACTTTCGAAACAAAAGCAAGGTTTGTTCATTTATGTTTGAAAAAAAAAGAACAAAAAATACACTTCCACTTCCATTGGATATATAATCTTCATTATCCGCAAAATGTATACATCAAATGTAATTGTTATCGCTGTAATTTCGTCTTTCTAAAGTTCTAATTCTAAAGATGCTAATTATCATCCGAAACGTCCGTCAGCGCACCTCTAACTGTACCATATGGTTAACCGTTCAGGTGGTACCTTCCTTCCGGCCGGAAGTTCCCCATTAGCGTATATTTCGCAAACGCAGAGCACCGAATAGCGCGGCCAAACGTGTTAGAAGCCGTTTATTTGATCACGGGGGCAATGCAAAGCGATAAAAAGTTCCCCTTTGGCTGGATACCACGCTGTGGCTCGAACGTTTCGCGCACAAGGGTTAAACGTGAAGGTAAACCTAGACGCGAATTCCTTCGCACGATTTCAGCGAACGATAGCAAAATTATCTCACGACCGATAACGCATCGCCATCGGGGTGGATGGAATGTGTCCGGGTTTGGTGGCAACCCGGCCCCTCCGGAGTGTGTGGCAGGAAAGAGCAGTTAGGAGAAGAAAAAAAGCAACAACAAAGACCTTCACCTTCATGGGACGGATGTGTCGTCGCCCGAAAGTCTGTTGATGGTAAAGCGTCGGAAGCATCCCGGGGCTTGGGCTAGGGCTTGGTGTGTTGCAATATCTCCTCCACCCTAGTGAATTTCGCAACCGAGCTCGGGTAACCTGCGCGAAAGATCGATCGCCGTGACAGTTTTCTCCAACGCTGCGACCGGAAGTTGGTTCTGCCTGTTCTTCCTGACGTCCTCAGGGGGTGCAGAAGGGAGCGCATCCGACGAGGAACCTGTGTCGTTGGAATGCGTGTACTACCGCTTGCTGATTGATGGAAGTGAAGCCTCGATCAGTGTGATGGATTTCCGAGAAATATGCTAATGAACGATTTTGCCAGCTCGCGACCGCTGCGTGCCGTGTGGGAAAGTGTAACGAAAAGCCGCGAGTCACGGGCATTGATTGATCGGCTGGAGGAAAGTGGTTTCGAACCGGCAGCAACCACCCGTTTGCCCACCCAGCGTGCTACCATCGGGAGCGAATGTTTGCTCATGCCCCGGCTATCTGCACCGTGCCCGAAGTCGCTTGTGTCAACAGGTTCCACAGGCATCTTATGCATCTTACACGCCTCACTCTTCCTGGCCCTGAGGACGATCCCGCTGCAGATCGGAAGACAATTTGTCATCGGATGGTAAACAAATCAGTGGCGAGTCGGGGTTTGATTGAGAGATCGGTCTTGGAGGGTGAGATTGCTTTGCGTACTTGTCGATTAGACTGGGCACGCTTGCGTAGGTTTTCCTCACAGTGGGCTAACCGTAATACGTCAATGCTCGCCGTTGGTTAAATATCAGTTCTTTTGGAATTTTGATAGCGGTACTGTGGCGGCATCATTAAGCAATCATTTCGATTTGATGTTACGATGATAGCTTTAGGGAAGAATATGCAAATTTTGAACAGAAGTGAAAGTGAAAATTTACGAAAAGGATTTTACATTTCGTGTAAATATCGTCAAAATTCATTTCTATCCCTTTGATGCAATTCGATTGAAAAACAATTTTCAACAAATAACTCTTTATTTTTGCATACATTAGAAATCCAAAAGCAGAACCTTAGTGAATTAAACACCAATTTTCACCATCAACTCACAGCTATATCGACACAATACTTTCGATCGACATTCTAACTTATATTTGGATAATCAATTTTATGCAAGTTGGATCGTTTTATTAAAATATGATAGTTAAAACCTCATGTGAAATGAAAATAATTATACTTTTTGTGTTTATGAATAGTTAAGGTGACTTTCGTCGACAAGTCTGTTAATTAATTGATATCTTGCTTTCATTTATTTAAGCTTTTATACTACGGATATTAACAGATAATTTTTTATATCTCATGAATTGTATTAATATGGTATAGGTATGTTTATTTTTTTAAATATATTTTATTAATTGAATCGAAAAAACTCAGGGTCGATAAAAAATCTGATCTTAGCGTTATCAATCGCTCTCAAATAAAAGAACTGTCTAACGCTTTCAAAATATAATATTTCAAAGTGTTTCAACTTAGTGTTCGTAACTTAGATAACATGTAAATCGAAAATCAAGTTTAAGATATGACTAATTGAAAAACATGTTATCATAAACTGACCATCAGATTAATGCCTATCCGTGTAGAAGAGAGGAAGAGAAAGCACTGTAGTAATTTAAATTTTAAACTTTATACAACGTAGATGAAACGATTTTCGCTAAGTGACTGTACTTTAAGTGAATGTACTTTAAAGAAATCCGTGTTATAAAATTAAAATTTCTCGGAGGAAAAAAATTCATAGCTCTATATGCTAACAAAACAAAAATAGATAACACGGGGCATGTTTGCAATCGTGCCGGAAAAGATGTAGTTTAATTAGAATAACAAATAAGCAGTACAATGACATAATTAATTATGAATAAAAATGCATCGAGATAGAAAAATTGGCTGATAAAATCTCACAGCAGCGAACACAAATTAAAACAGTTTCTATCCTGTTCAGCGATCTGTAGCCCACAACTGTTTGCGTTTGTGTTAGCAAATGATAATTAAACGTTTCCCGGTATCATTTCCGATAAATTCGTATGGTTGCAAACATCCTGCGACGATCCTGTAGCACATGAGTCATTAGCGGCATCTTTGAATAAGGCCGAAAATGGTTCAAACCAAACCACCGTCGTCGTCGTCGTCGTCGTTGTCGCTATATCTCGCCACATGTCGAAATGACAAACTCATCAATTTAGCTTCCCCAAACGAGAGTTTAATCGTGGCATGGCGCATACAGATGGATGTTGATGGTCTCCTGACAGCGGAGGAATGGGAAAGATAAAGAGCAAAATATGGTCCAAAAAAGATGGGTCGCTTCAAAACATAACTGTATCACGGCGGGAATCGCAAAATGTTTTTGTTGTTGTTGCAAACAAACAAAAAATACATCCATTTAAACATACCTAATAAAAGAGCTCACACGGAGAGCGCACACATAAACGAACTTAACCACAAAACGCGAAACGGCGGGGCGGTTGTTTGATGTTGTGATGCGCTTGTTTTCTTTTCCCCTTCCCCAACTACGCGATGCCCAAAACTTCACATTGTCAGCCGTGGTTTTCGTTGTTGCAGTTATTTTCCCTCGGCCTGCTACTGCGACCACTTTGGTGACATCAAAGAAAGTCACCGCAAAAAAAGCAGAAAAACAAAGAGCGCGGGCTTTGCGCGTCGAGCTTTTGCCCGGGGGAAACCCTTTCGGTTCGTCCTGTACAGGCGATCAGGATAGCCTTGGAATCGAGAAAATGTCAGCTAGCGTATACAATAAATCGCGTGAATCGATCCGTAGCAGCGTAAAACATGCGACATTTCGGACATTTTATGTTATTGTTATTGGCTTCGTTTGGACGCTTTTAATGAAAAATCAATCGAAAAGTCATTAAGAAACGTTTTCACTCGGCATTTTAATATTTTTTTTAGAGTTTCTAATCAAATGGGCAATAAGCAACACGAGATAAATCAGTAAGATGTTGAAAGATATGTTTAAAATGAAAAAAAAAACTATCTCAATACTTTTTAGATAAGAGCGCGTGAAATGGTTCATGCATAAGATATCGAAACATTCAAACCAACAAAAAAGAAAAGCACAGAACCATGAACACCGCAGTCGATAGAGATTTTTTGTCGTCGGTTTCGTTTTTGATTCGCCAATCTTTTTTCACATTCCGAGCAGCAAGCGATTGTTGTTTGGTTGTTGCGAACTTCGAAACGTTGTGACGGTTCGGTGGAGTTTCGGTTCTAAACCAACCGCGTTGCAGTGGACGCAAAATACACTTTCATGCACTGCGGCGTGCAGCGTCGGCGAGCTTATCGCATGCTTGTTAGTTGCGGCACGAAATCGCACCACGGCGAAACCGATCTAGATAAGAACGGTTGTCAAAATGGGCAGAAAAGTCACTTTATGAGGTGGCGGAAATTGCTTTGGCGGGTTGTTTCATTTCCGTGCGGTTGGTGTGGTAGAAGCAAACCGATCGTGACATCGATCGGTTGATGAATTCGTTCCAGTGTTCGGAGAGGCGCGTTGCGGTGTAAAAGAGTTTTAAATACATTACGCTGCCAGCGAAGCAAAGCATGTGATTTTGGAAAGAAAAAAGAAAGCAGACAGAATGTTGGTCGAGATGCTAAGATTACAGCGCACTATACCCTCCATGAGAAGAGTGCTAATGCGGTAGGAGCATATAAAACAAAAAAAAAATGCGATTCGTTGCGAATCCATGAGGAGCGAAAATGTGGCCATGCGAGAATGAGCGTAAGCGTGATGGAAGAAACCGCGCAAAAGGGCAGCAGTGCTGCATGCATTACGTTCTACGCGGACCCAATACCACACGGCTCACGGTTAAGTAAGTGTGCGGTTCACTGTGGCTGTATGTGGCGACACTGCCAGACATTCTGCCGCCATCGTCGCGATCACGTTTTTTTATGGCGCGAGCTCGCGCGACTGTCCCCTTCCCGCAAACACTGGGAATGGGACGGATGGGATGGGGGAGAGAGGTGATGCGAGATGGAAGCTGATGATGGGGGTTGCAGCAGGCCATCAACCGACGGTCACCAGAACTTCAGGGGAATTATAAAACGTAATTTTAATTGGCCGCGTGGTTTGAGCCGCAAGCTCAGGGTTATACAGCCTAATGTGTTTAGAACACTGTAGCTACCATTTCAAATTTAAATGGTTTAAAAATTTGTAAAAAATATATGAAATCCTCAACTTGGTGGTGCCATGTGTTCCCCCTTGATTCATCCCACAGTGATGCATACGAGCGGATGCCAGCGGAAACCACTTGCCGGATGGAAATCGCTGATGGAAGTCCCCAAGCGTGACGTTGTGGTGCGGACTATTAAGGAAATGCCAAGGAAACACGCCACCACACTAGCGACGGAAGCACTCTCAGCGGTTCTGATACAGCAGCTAATGCCCCATCGCTCCACTCGGAAAACGAACTGGCACGGAGGAAGTGATCGTCATCGTTGCTAGTGGTTGTGTTGGGTCGAGTGTCGCATCGCATCGCATCGCTTCGTAACATCTCGGACACAGGGGACACTCGCATGCATGTGTTTTGATTCATGCTCTATTCGTACAACCTCCATCTCCGGCCACCTCTCCGGATGTCGGAATACCTTCCGGCGACGGAACGCACCGCACCACACCGACGCCCACTTTCCTCGTTAGAACGCGTTCGACGTGCGGTGATTCATTAATTGCATGCTAGAAACACGATCGCCTAGAACGCGTGTTGGTCGACGGACGATTTTAAATTATTATTCACCGCAGATCGTGCCAGGCCTTTTTAATGCTGAGCGTCGGGAATATGATCGGGAGTTGCTGTACGCGATTGGGTAGAGGTGAAACTATGTAAGGGAGATTTATGTAGAAGCGAGATTAAGTGTTACGATAGAAATTATAAGCGTTTTGATTTTTAATTAAAATTAGAAGAGAAGATGAGAAAGAGACAAATAGTGTAAAATAGATTATTACATATGTATAGGAACGTAATGCATGTTCAATGGATGCACAATACATTGAATTTAAACACGATATTTTCCAACAACAATTATGCAAATTGATGTAATTTATATGTTTGTCAAACTTCAACTTCGACCAAGCATTTTCATTCCCCATGTTTCTCATAGTTAAGCAACTAGTAAAACAAAACATTAAAATAAAACAATTATAAAACACGCTAGCTTCGTTAAGAAAATTAACGCATTTATAAAAAAGGGAACTAACATTGACAATCTTCAGGAACACAATTTCCCTCTCCATACTTCAATGCTTGAGTGATTATTTTGACATTTTTTACCTTTCTTTTTTTTCATCACAACATTTAAAATCATGCAAAACAAAATACTGAATCTTAAGATTTTTAGTGTGCAAACGTTCGTACATTATATATGCGATGAATATTACACATTTTTACACATATCTTTTCGGTTCTGAAGCGGTTTAATAAAATTTTGAACCACATAATATTGATACAATAATTTCAAAAAACCAATTGTCAATCAAGTGTAAGGTCGGATTACTCGGATTTGAGCGAGCTACATTTTCATAAACATTTTTTATATGATATTGGTGGACCTACCAATTTTTTTTTGTAAAAATATCGTTTATTGTGTGTCGTGTGTGATTGTTGTATTCAGACTAAAATTCAGATTACACAAAAGAAAAAAAAAAACAAAACAAGACGTTGGATATTACGTGGACGTTATAAGGCAAAAGTGGAGAACATGTAAATCAATCACAGCATCGTTGTTGCCAACGATGTGGATGATATAGTTAGCAAAAACACGGAGAACAGTGATTCGTTTATCAGCGTATCTAATGCTTATGTTGCAAAAGCGAAGATTACTCAGGGACGGCTGACACTCTGGAATTTAGGAGACAATGATGTTCAACAACATGTCCCAGGCCGTTCTGACTATTTCGCACTGGGCGAACTTATGCTCCAGAGTGTCAACATTTACGCAAAATGGACAGTGTGGTGTGGCGGCTCGATTCATAAGGTGTAGCAGCTCTCCATGTTGTATTTTGCCGTTCACCTAACAAATAGAGAGTGGCTCGTTGTTGGGACGACAATGTGCTGCTGTTTAATATTTGTCCAAGATTGTTTCCATTCTACTGCTGGAAAAGCAAAGGCCTTAGCATCAGGAAGCCTGCCAACCAGCAGTTTACGGATGGCTTTTGTGGTTGAGTCAGTTACGGTTTGAAGAGGTAGAAAACCCAAGTATAACACCACCGTCCTTAAACAAGGATATGTTGAGGAGACAGAGTCAACCTTGGGCGGAACCAATCGAAATTTAATAAATTTAATATTTTATACAGGTTAGCCTAAAGTTTTGTTTACTTATTCTGCAACTTTCCTTAACCTTTCGTAATAGTCTTCTTATCTTGTTTCTTAGTAAGAAGTGTTATCCTCAAAGCAGTAAATATCGTCTTGAAACGTTGAATGATAAATATAATTTTGATATTATTTTGGAATGAACTCAAATATCTAAGAAACATGTGCATGCTAGTAATACCACCTATTTGTATTCATAGTTATCTACAAATAGCTAGTAAAACTATGTCAGATTCTGAAGGATTAAAGTCTTACTCAAATTAACTTCTATTCTTTGTGTTTACCATTTTCTAGCACTACAACATAGCAACATGTTAAAAATGACTCTTGATATTTATATCGATCCTAAGAGCCATATAAGGCTATGTGCTTGCACAACTATTCATGCTATGTAGTGCTCACTACTATTAGCAACAATTGTATGTTTGATGTAAACCCAAGTAAATTACTATCTAAGCAAAAAATTTAGCTTATTTGAAGAGTTATGGCAGAGACATTTTTAATAATTTATTTTAATCCGCAATTCATTCAATATCTGTATTTTTAACAATGGTACAAATCTGTTGGGAGATTTATAAGGTGTGATACAAAAAATATGCCCACGATCTTTTGAAAATCTCTCGTGTCAGGATTTATATCCACTCTAATTGTCTCATGTGCGTCTTCGGCTCGATTAGTTGGACAACATTTTTCAGGTACCCGAAATTCTCAATATACACCATTTAATCTGATTCCCTTCTCTGGCACTTGTACGCATTTTATCCTGCAAAAATCAGATGATTATAGGTGAAATAGATTCGAACCTTAAATACAGGGCTGTAACGCAAACCATGGAAACTAATGACCTGAACGTGGTTTTTGCAACGTTTTGTAGCAGTGCGATTGTAGATTTCATTTTCAAACAAACCAAACCCACGCTTGCAGCAACGGAACCGAAGTTCAACAGCTCGTGCCTTTCGTGTCATGTTATCTTGCACTTATCGTGCAGCATATTGTGGTGGAAGAAATATTTAAACACTTAAATGGCGCCATAAGTACCCCATTTCCGGCGAAGAAGATTGTTACATCACCGGGAGCAAGAAACTCGGCCTAGGCAATAATTGGACTTCTCTGCCTGCTCGAAACCCGACTAAAACGGCGAAACAAACCGTGACGGTTTTGGTTTTTCAGTTTCGTTTTCCAACTAATTGGAGCAAGGTTTCACGGCGCAGCGACACAATCCGGCTCCCCGTCCCGGGCCCGGACTCGGACCCTTGGAACGGATTGAAACGCGGACCGGTGGTGGTGTCATTTGCCGGCGGTTCGGAGGTGCAGTTTGCGTATTTGTTGTAGATTTTTGTTGTTGCTTTCGCTTTCTTTGAAATTTTCATGGGCCAGCGGTATGGATAGCACGTAATCCAATTACTACAAATTGCACGGACCTGCACAGCAGGGAAACCTACCGGTTGTGCTACCGCACCGGGGCGAAACCTGGCCTTCCTTGGGTCGTGGCCATTGCACCGCCGGTGAAGGTGGACTCCGTCGCCAGCCTGTCTCTTGCTGTGTGCTGCGATTGCAAGCCGTTGGTGTGCGTTGCTGGATGCGTCGTCTCTATGTCGTTGGCAATGGCTGTAGAATAGGTTGACCTCCTTAGGGAAATTATGAACAGTCATATCGATTGGTAAACAATTTGGAGAAGGGTGCTCTGGGATTGTACATTGTACTTTTGTGTAAGTCCTACTGACTCTATGCAGAAAATGGAAAAGAAAGGAATGTTAAGCAGTTAATTTTTATTCTTGTAATTTGTGTGTCTAGTTCTCGGAATGTGAAAATTTTCACTATAAATGACGAATAAAGAAATAAAAACAGAAAAAGTATTGATTTTAATCCCTTTCTTTATGGGCAGG
This sequence comes from Anopheles farauti No. 4, assembly GCA_000956215.1. NCBI lineage: Eukaryota > Metazoa > Arthropoda > Insecta > Diptera > Culicidae > Anopheles > Anopheles farauti No. 4. The sequence continues at coordinate 12,601 of JXWZ01003332.1, forward strand.
AATGATGCTTCGGAAGCTACGGCACTGTAATTTGACTTGTTTACAATTCCTTTTACTGTTAAATCTATTGCACGAAATGAAAACGTTGTCTGATGATTAACGTTGTATTATTAACTGTTTAAAATATCGAAAGTTCAACCAAAAATATGAAGCAAAAAAAAATCAGTGGTCTTTATATTACTTTAAAAACTGGTGAATAAAATCCCGCCCTTTTCAAGCGGAATGGAATATTTGTTCAACATTTACTATATGAAAACGTGCGTATGTAAACACAGGTTTGACACACAGAGATGCACTCCGTTCTTTGCTTGACTTATCATTGATATAGATGTGTGATTTTCTCTATTTTTCTTCGAATTCTAATGTTGGAAACTATAAGCTCTTGAAATGTGAAACTCTGTTGTCTATTAATATAATCAGACGATTAGCTAACCCAGAGGTGTTTAAAAAATTGTTATTTAAAAAAAGAAATAAATACTTACCAGAATGGTTAGGAATATATATATTCTTCTTTGGCATAATGTTAAAAACCAAAGTAGGTGACTAACAATGGGTTATATTAATATATTTATGAACAAATTTGAATGTAGTCATGAAAGAATTTTATCCTATTTGAGTTGCTTAAAAAAACATAAAAAACATGCCCTACAAAATCTAAGATGCTTCTGAAGACGTTAAAAAAATTTTTTTTTTATTTTGACTTCATTATCAGCTTCATCTTAAACATCTACTTTACGGAATGTTGCAAGGGGAAAACGATCCTGGTGAAATTTTTACAAAAGCCGTGTTGCGTGAAGCCCCGTGCAAAACGATCTGTAGGATACCGATAAATCTATTATCTTGTGATGGGTGATTGAAGAGATGTCTTAGATGGTTTAGTCTAAAATAGGTCCGAAACTCTTATTGAGGCTCTTATTTCACGCGACAAAATAAGGTCAAATTTTCTTCAAACTGAGAGAAGCACAAAGCAAATATAAGCAACCGTTCAAGGTTATAACAAAACGCCGCAAGATCGCGTGTCGAGCACGGTGTTGATGACTCTCATGAATCTTGCGAGCCGCGGGCAAGCCCCTCGACAGGTTTACCATAATTGAAAACAATAAAATCGGCCACGCGTAGCCGATCGGGGGCCGCACCGTAACGTGGTGCTCCCAGCAAGCACAGCGAATCCGGAATCGGCTCCATGAAGTCTCTGTCGAAAGGTTACACAGTAGCCCCAACCGCTGTTGGAATACGTCGGGAACATAAACACACACACACACACAAAACGGCAACCACAAGCGAGCAGCAGTGTGACGAACGTGGGCGGAAACGATGAATGCTTGGCGGAATGTTATAACTTCATAAATGTGCAAAGATTTGTATTTGCTCTTCTGTTTAGAGTGTCTTTGACATGACGTGTCGCGAAGCCGCTCCGGTTGAAGATACAGCCGGAGCCTTTGGCGGAAGGCGCTTTCAACCCGTGTTTGCATGGTAAACGCTGTCATCAAATGCCGACTGGAGGATGTGCAATCGCCTCGGAAAGTCTTGCACGAAGGGTTAATAACTGTTTCGGCTGTAATCTGTACTGGGTTTTTTTTTTACACTTTCTTCAGATAGGCTACGGAAAGTGAAACCATCATCCAGGTGAACTACGGAACTGGCGTAAAGTCACCGCCATAACAAGACGTCAACGACAAAATACGTACAATTTACCTTCCCGTTTCGTTGCTCAGCGTTACCTTTGTCGTGCACATCATGCCAGGTGTAATGTTTTAATAAACGAATGAAGCATCTAGTGTAAACATCTAGCCTCAAAATGCATTATTTAGGCTCCACCGGTGCGTGTTGTTTGGTGTTGGCTCGCTTTCTGACGCTTCTCTCTTGAGCCCCAGTGTTGTTTCGACACGGGGCAGAACAAAACATTTGCCACTTTTCATCACTAAATTAGTTAGCACAACACAGACCGGGTAACCCAATACACTCACAGAAAGGCAGTCGGTCGGTCGGTCGGCAGGCTCAGCGAAACGATTCCTGCAAACGAACGAAAAAGTTACATCAGCAGCTAAAAATAAAATGCTTCTACTTCTAGCACTCGACTCACACAACCGAGCATGAAAGGCTTGTGTGAGTGTTCAGGTTATTTTGTTGTTGTTGATTTTGTTGCCGAAATCGATCGTGTCATGTCCGAACCGGATCAGGTTAGAGATCATCAATGAAGTGTTTGCTTGCAGTAGGCAAAGTTGCTGGGTTTTGTCATAGTTTATTTTGCACTTGCAACTTGCAAATGTGCTACGGGTATTTCATCAAATAACATATATTTTTGCAATTTTAAGCCCACCTCTTATCGAAGGACACTGCCGAAGGACGGAAAGTTTACAAATCTCCGACATCATTTAGCGTCAGCCAGTATGCTGTTGTTTATGTTAAATAATATTCGCTTGTAAACCGCTTGTTTGGCTTTGGCTCGCAGTAATGGTGTTGTCAGCTGGAGGTGAAGTGTAATAAAAATATAGCTTTATCTTCCATCATAACGATTAGCATAACGATTGAAATCAACCCGATAAAATACGGCGCATCGGGGCTCGTATGGGCCATTTGCTTGCGGGATTTATGATATATCCGCTCCCGCTCCGCTAGGCTGCTCCGGGATGCTCCGGGTAGTTATGCTCGTTCGCAGTTTTGCAGATGATTTTTATTTTATTTCATTTTTTTTTTGCAGACGACGAACCGCCAACTATTAAGGACGTTCCGATCGGCTTTGCAAGGTCGCGAACAAAACGGTTAAAAACCCTGGGGCGGACGAGTTTGGCTGCGATATGGTAGCGATCGGCTCCACCGTTCGATGGCGGTACGGACTTGACAATCATTTATGCACGATCGTTAGCATACATTAGCGTGAAAGTGGACGTTTCGCGGCTTCTCGGTGAAGTTGATTGTTTTCGTTGCTGCTGCTGCTGCTGTTGCTGTTACTGTTTTATTTTGGTTGGTGATTTGGTGCCGGACCCAATTTTCCCGGTGGTCGGTTGGTAAGATTTAAGCTTAAGGTTCCGCGAATCAAGCATATCGTTTGATATCGCTTCGGTTGCGTCATCCCGTCACCGATTGCGAACTGGCACAATGGGCGTTTTGATTGTTGTTTATACCACCGTAATGCGTGTAGCGCGATATTCACGCTAAATGGGAATATTGGTGCAAATTTGTAATTCCAAGCCATAACTCATAGCTTCGGGAGAAAGTGCTGGAAAGTGCTTCCTTGGAAGCATGTGGACATTTTGCAGAGCTAGTTCCGTTACTAACTCGACAAACTGCTACAAACTAGGTAGCAGCGAGCCATAATCGATATCATGTTCGTGGGAATCGTTGGATTTATCATTTGCATGGATTTCCAATTTTTTTTCTCCAAACACGCACGCAGGTGTCCAACCCAAAACGGACCGACAGATCCTGTGACACCTGCGCAAAAAGAAAACTCTTCCCTCAGAGTCCGAGAACGCCGCCAGCGTCAGTGTGTGTTGCTGCAGCCGCCGATTAAATGGTGGAGACGATTTGAGCAAATAAACACATAAAATGAAGTGTTATGACGCGACATTTGATCCACGCGTGGAACACGGTTCATGCGGTTTGGATTGCATAGACCATAGCCGTGGACATCATCGTAAATAATTTTATCTGTTTCCCCGACAACAACGATAAGCGATTAGACAGACAGGCGGGACGCGCTAAGCTGGCCAGGATTTTGTTTCTCACGGATCCCCGAAAGCCCATGTACGCAAATTTGATAGACGTGCATTTTACGCGGTACATTATTGATTCCTTTGACATCCGCTGTTTGTGATGCATAAGAAGTTAAAGGCGATGATGTGACCTGCTGTTCCCATGCGGTATGTGAAAATGGAAAGACTTCCATAAATTTCGAAGCAATTAATTCAAATAGGCAATGATCACTCGGCTCGGTTATGTTGACATTTTACGCGATGAGTGAACAAAGGTTGCTCAAA
>JXWZ01003338.1:0-23718 GCA_000956215.1 Anopheles farauti No. 4
AAAAGAAGAAACTGTACGAAAATGATGATGATAATGATAAGTCTCGCCTTTTACACCAACATAGCAAAAAGGAGACATTTTTTTGGTTTGTGAATTCGGTTTGAAGTACCTTTACACAGAGCGAGCGCATTAAAATATTTTTATTTAGCATAGGTAATATATTCTAACTGCGTTTAAATACTTGTGTAACAATGCATTTCCGGACGTTATAATGCATTGTTTCACCTTATATTCCGGACGTTAAATATTTTTTTTGTTGAACTTCTACTTAGTTGATTTGATTAGACACTAGCAGGTCAAAGTTGATCAAATATACTCAACTGGTTTATTAGTTCATCAACAGAAAGGGAAGGGAAGATTTGTTTATACGCATTATCTATCGCATCATACGAAATGCACATTTTATCTTGCGATTTTCAAATAATTTATTTTTAAATGCTTCATGTTTTCCGTAATGTGGGCTTTTAATCGGATTTGTTCACAATACCCCATTGTTGTAATTTTTCTGCATAAGGTATTCTGTTATTAACCATAGTAGCATAGAGCGTATAGTATTTACTCATTTCACATAAGGACATGCTGTTGTTGTATTCATTACGCCAGTTGCAGTACGAAATAAGTTTTAAATATTTGTTGACTATTTTTGGCAATTTGTTCATGGAAATGTTATATGGAAACTTAGTTTCTATGCAGGTGGTTGTTGTTACATAACATAAAAGTATCTAATATGTAAGCTAGTTTATTCGCTATCATTTTGACACAGACATAGCAGAGATAGATAGAGATAGCAAAGATAGATGAATTGATGATTTTGATCAACGTTTCGAACAAACGTGTAACACATGTTACGAGTTCTATGTGATTTACGAAACAGTTTTTTTTTCTCCACTATCAACCCTTCCGTTCTCTACGGCGTAGTAAAAGCCATAATCTATAAGTGTAAAAGAAGTTTAAAATTCTTATCATATAATATTAAAAACGTACACTACTTCTATACTTAAGATACTATATTTGTTTAGTTCAATTACAATCCATATTTTGACTTTGAAATACTGGTTGGGTATAGCACACGATGACATAAACATTCAGCCCCAACAGGCGAAACGAGCAGTTGTGTGAGCCCTGATAAGCCTTGATAAGCACCTCAGCCGAACCTGACATGTAGTCGGATGGAGGCAGCTAACCGATGTATTTTTTATCGTTTCAACGAGCGATGTCTTTGCTACGAATATGGGGTTTTAATAACATCAGCGCCAACAAAAGGGAAAATGTGTAATCATATATCATATAGAACAATAACAAATTTCAACTATTTATTGCTTTTCTAGTCCTTAGAAGATTAGAAACGGTGAATATAATCTTGACTAAATTCACTCGGGAGTCATTCATCCGTTCGGAAGCAGTCCCAATTGGGTGGAAAGCATAAGCACCAATTGTAAGAACTAAACTATTCGATGTTAGTTTCCGGACAGCATCGAGCAACGGCTGCGTACAAATTGGCTGCGTTCTGTACGCAATACTTTTAAATTCGTTGTTTGAGGAAAGTGAAGAAGCACCATTGAACGAATCAGAAAATTTAGGTTTAAACTAAATCAGTTGGATAGTGCCGAATCGTCAGGTCGATACACACGTGATAGGAAAAAATCACCCTTAGAATAAGTGTCAACGAAGCACATTGAAGAGCACAGGACAAATTCGGAACACCAGCGCACATGTATTATCGATACATTTTTCATCGTTTTGAAGTAAAGTGATTGTTTTTTTTTTCCTCTTAAACACTTGCCGAACGTCAACTTTTTCGCCAATATTATTTCCCAAATCTCAGTAAGTAGTTCATATTGTTCATACACTAATAACGACATAAAATTACTGCACAAAAAAGTTAACATTATTGGGCTGCATGCTCTATGAGCAATTTCATTTTTTGTACAACTACGTTAAAACTGACGTAAAAGACCGTAAAATTTGATACTTTCTAATTATATTAGCACTCTCAAACGCACATATATAATGCACTGAGAGTTTCTGAGAGGAGAAGTTTAAAATAGTTTGAACATTTATAAAGTTTAAAAAGCAAAAATCAATTAATTAATATGGCAGGAAACACAACTCAATTATCTGCGACCCATTCCTATTTTGCCTTCGAAATTCTTGCAATATCGTGACATCACATAACGCTTTTTGTTGGTGATACATGCTCAAAAATAGTGTCATTTTAGGTTGGTCAATAGGTTGGTTAAAAAATGATGTTGCTTTTTCGTATGCCCTTTTAGCATTTTAAAAATATCATAAAAAATACTAGCGGCATCTACTGAACAAACTTTTACACTTTAAACAAACATGGATTAACAAAGTTGGCTATGTTCGAAGTGTTGTATTGTTGTATGTACTATGTACTATTCATTACATATTACGTTTAATTATGAAATTGTCACAGGGTAAAACTACAGGTAAACAGGTACAATTACGACCGAAAAATAGATTCGGAAGGAAATTTCGAGCAAAACGCAATAATTTCATGCAAATTTGAAATTTCAATCAAAAGGCCAAAGCTAAACAATTTTGTAAATTTCCAATACGAACAAAGAAATCTGTTCAAAATCAATTACCGTATCATTCGCTATAAAATAGTTCGATCCGCATCAGGATGTCGATTGTTGGATAGTTTCAAATAAAGACATGTTACGGCCGTAACCATTTTTTATTCGCGACTATGTGTACATTCTCTTCATGACAGTCATTTCCAGCTGAAGAATTCTTGGCATGAAATTGTATTTGTTACTAGTTTTAACCGTTTTTCTTGGAAAATGAAGGTTGAAGAAGAAAAGAAAATTTAAAATTTAGAGCTGCAGAGAAACTACAAGAACAGTTCGGACGGATGGATGCATTCGAAACAACTGACGCTAGTTTTCCATTAGTTTGACGCTATCATCCTGCAAACCGGCGGATGGATTGAGTATGGAAAAATTCGAGCGGCATTAGAAACTGCTGCTAACTTGCATCTTTTTAATGCTACTCCAAGTAAATTGTTACTTAAAGCATTAAATAAGCTTTATCCAGCATAAAAGGACTCATTTATTCTTCGCTACCGATTGTAACAAAAGCATAGCCCATCGAAAACATTAAAATTGTATCCGTTACCCTCCTATGAACGCACGCGTAAAAGAAGCTTATTCGAGTCTTATTCGAGCTCATGCTACTGCTCGATTGGCCGGATGGGTAGACGCGATTGAGAAATTAAAGTGAGAAAACCCGATTTGTAACCGAAAAATACTGGTTGGGCTGTTGTTGTTTGTTGTTTATTCTTCTTCCGAGCTTTCGTGCGGATGGACGCACACACGCGATGCGTCGAGAAGCAGCATAGAAAGGAAATACGTGAAAGCAAATAGTGCGCGGCTTGTGTGTATATTTCGTGAATTCCTTGGCCTTTTACTTTACGTGTTGCTTTTGGTGGTGGGTATGCTTTTTGTTGGTTGTGTGTGTCTGTGCATGTGTGTTCTATGGTAACTAGTTGCGACCGTTTTTGTTTCGAGTATGCTGCCGAATGAAACAACGAAGAAGATTATTTGTTGATTTTGTTAGGAAAGTCACCTGTCAAAGTTTCATTCATCCTACTTCATTCTATTTCGCTGCAAGTTCGTGTGGAAATATTGTTTGACCCGAGCGTCATTGGTGTGTGTTTTGTGTGCAAACGTGTGTGTGTGTGTGTGTGTGTGTGTGTGTGTGTGTGTATGTCACCGTGTGTCGTCTGTTCGCCGGTTTCCGTTGTGTGTACTACGGCGACCTCAAGAACTCCAAGCGAACAAAAAAACAAGTCCTCAAAGGAAAGCCTTGGGTTGGCGCCGCTTACTGCACAAATCGATCGGAAAAAATGCCATCGGGTGTAGTTTTGTGTCTTTCTGTTTAGATTGGAATTTAGTCGAATTATCAGTTAAGCTGGTTAGTTATTAGTGTGCAAAAAACATAGTGCATTTTGCTACACACCTTCCAGCGGAACTGGGCTGCAAGTTCGAGTGATGAGTTGGACAATACCGCTTCTTTGTTGCCTGTGCCGTGTTGCTTCGTCCGCCGCATCATGCGTACGCGTCGTTCAATGCTGTCTCCGCGTCAGCATTGGTAGTCATCGGAATTTGTGTCATTTGTGTGGCTCCGTACGCATACCCGCGATGAATTAATTAGCGCTATTGCGGTTTTTTGTCTGCTTGAACAATAGTGTAACAGTGGTTTGATGTGGCCATTTAAATATATTTTATTCTCTTGCAGATGCATTTGTTTTGTTGCGTTCAAAGGAAGTGATATTAGAAAGTGTCAATTGTGAAAACAGTGGTGTTTTCCGTACTGCACGGTTGTTATTTTGATTCTATCCGATCGTAAAAGCCACCCGAGGCTGCTGGAAAGGGAAAGCATTGCATAAAGAGGTTCACATCGCGATCCAGCACACAAACACCAACAGGATGGCGCATCATCAAGGGCAAGAAGTTGGCGTACAAGATTTTGTACTGCTCGATTCGGTAACGCAAGAAAACTTCATGGACAACCTCATGCGAAGGTAGGTGTAAACCCAAAAATAACTTTTTGATGCGATGGTTGAGTAAATTGTATGCGACTAAGAGTTTGCATAATGATATTTACGTTCCAGGCTCACTACGAACCATTATTGGCGCTACCTTAGTTTAAAAATTCTTCAACAACATGATATAGGTGAAATGGTAAAAATATAGATGACGTTTTGTTTGGATCAAGAGCTTAATTCCCGTTCTAAACATTCTGTCAGTGCCAATTTTGATCACCATGGTTACCATGGGTTTTCAGTCTCATGTATTTGGCAGTAGCACCCTTGATTATGTCATCCGCCTTAAGGCCGAACGTTATCTATTCGCATTCTGAAATTATCCACAAATATTGGTTTTAACTCAATTTGACCGATCGATAAACAAAATCTTTCTTCATGTTTATCCTAACTTATCCATTTAATCTTCTATCTGTACGGGAAGTTTGTTACATGTTTGTTTGCTTAATGATTTTTTTCTCGCGAATTTTTAAACTCACGCGTATTGCAGGAAATTTCCGTACGCCTGAGCATTCGAGAAGCACAGGGAATGACTAACAAACCGGCCATATTTGCATACAACTTGTGTGTATTAAAAAGCGCGCATTAGTCATCGGTTAGTGCAACGCGAGGATCACGTCATCGTCTTGGAGCTGAATAGCGTACGAAATGATGCACGGCAGGGCCGTGGCCTAGACCCCCTAACGATTACCCTAACTGTAAGGGAGTTTAACTCTTTTTCTTAGAATACCACTTACCTCTATCACACAAAAAAAGGCACGCTGGTGATAAGGATTCGTTGGTATTGATAAATCTACATAGAAGCTCTTCTCCCCATTACGCCTGTTTCGACTCAGCCAAGGGACTGATAAGCGGCGCGGAGGAACACTTGAACGTTTTGTTTGGGGAGTGGCAAGGAGGTCGACTTTGCACAAGCAATGTGCAGTTTAAAGCAAACAGTGATGAATCGATGGAGGAAACGGTAGAAAGAAACCGCTCAATGCAATAGTCCATGCTCCATTCCACAGCTGTTATTGTTGTTACATCCCAAAATCGCGTGAATCACACAATCTTCAACGGAGGGTTCAGAAATCAGATGTTGCAAGCCATTCGGGAAATGGTGTTTGTTGATGTTTTCTTTACCTATATAAAGCGTAAGAAGTATGGTGGATTTTGTAGGAGCGCTAGAGCCATTTGAAGAGCTCAACGTAAACACGCGTTCTATCGTCCACTGCTTAAACACAGCGATCGGTCGTCGGAGTCGGGAACGGCACGTTGAATGTTTTTTTCTGACAAACAATAAAAAATATAACCCATAAGAGCTCCCCCGCCTCCCATTTTTATCCCTTATATTTGTGTGAGTGTGTGTGTGCGAGGGCAAGAAAACGTGCGGTACTTGAAGTTATTGCAGGATGTTTACCCTTTCAATCGGTGTACCGGTGGTCAGTATCTTTTCAGCGCCACCGATTGCTCTTTATCGTCTGGTCGTTTTATTTTTCATTTTTTCTTTTGCTTCCCTGCCAGGGGCGGCCCGAGTACCTGAGCCTAAAGACACTCTTCTTTGTTTATTTGATCGCGCTCTGGAAACTGCTAACTTTAAGCTTAACGGCATTTGAGATGATGGTGAAGCAACGTTTGCAGAAAATAATTGAAGTATGTAATTATGTGTGCAATTGGCTGCGTTTGTATTAAACGCAATGTAGTGGTTTGCGGGAAGATAATATCGTAAAATGTAAATATTTTTCATCGACCCCAATAAATGGTAAATAATATGTGTACCGCTTATTGGACCCAGAGGAGGTGTTTGATGTCGCGAATGTTAAAATGTCAAAGATGGACACTTTTTGTATTTTGTTTTACGGTTCGTGCAAAATTTTTAAGTTGAAGTTTTATTGTTAAAGTGTTATCACCAGCGGTGCTCAGGTGTTATCAATGAATATTAGTGCAACTCTTCATAAAAGAATGAATGCAATACCATGGAGCAGTGCCGGAAAAAGGGAATGTTTTTCCAACCTGTATGAAACTGTACTTCAATAGGCCATCCTATTGGTAGGGTAACATCTAACCTCCTTGGGGAGTGATTTTTTTTCCATACTTTTCCAGGGATACATAGATTTTATTCCAGAAATTGTTCAAATTCATAATCCCACCCGAAAAGCGATGCTACTCAACATATTATCAAACTGTTAAAACGAAACTAGGAAACGGTACAGATAGGCACCCAAGCTGAATGTGTCGGCCTAAATATAAACGGACTAAAAGGCACTGTGACCACCTTTTTCGCAGTAGAAGCGTATTTTTTATTTCTACTAGTTTGCAAACTTAATATCCCATAGCCTTAATCATAGAATCTAATCCATTTAATGTGATATAAATCTCATTAATCAATTTGGATAGAAATATTTCGAAAAGGGTTTTCGTTACGGAAAGGCAAGATCCTATTTGCCTATCGTAGCGTTTGTTTGGAATTATGGTGAATAATCTTGTTTCATGTAGGATACTCCAGCCATCCTGTGCTTTATTGCGATCACAGAAAATACTCATCGTAACAGCATCGTTTTTCTTCTTTGTTAATGGTTAGGTTATTCAGGATAAAAGGATTTTATCCCTTCAATTACGACTTATTGTTGGATCCAAATCTAAAGTGATATTATTTTTTCCTGAAATACTCGACTTTAAATTGAAATGCTTGGGGTGACCCTTTGGACCATCTTGATCATCTCCAACTAGCAAGAACTGGAACTGGCCAGCTATGATAGTAAACAGTAGTTGAGACAGTAACATGTCATAAAGAAGATGAAGCAGAAATATAAAATCAATGATCCAAACACTGCAATACTGATTTTTAAAACAATTGTTGCAACCGCACTGGTTCGGATAAGGTAAATCCGAAAATTGTAGCTAAAAATAACAAGTTGTTATTAATCTTTTTTCCCGCAAATTTACAAAGGTTACGATATGAATAGAAAATAAGCCGAATTTTGTTAGCGACAGGATGGTGTATTTGCAATTAGTTAATGTTAGTTAACCAAAATGTACAACGAAAAGTCTGCACATATATCCCAATGTGGAGCCTGTTTGGAAACCCTAATTTGAACACAATTTCCCCACATCGTATGGCCGTCGGGGTCGGGAATCTTATCGCCCCGGGGTGTTCAACACTTTACAAGCCCGATTAGACGGCTGTTAGACACAATGCGCGAACTTTATCAGTATTCAACTGCCCTCCATTTGAACCATTACGATGACCATTATGATTATGATACTGTTTCATGATCGATTGGATTGTGCGAGTGAACACATGCCAATAGCATTTCCTTTCAAAACTCATTCGGATGATGATTCTGTAGCGCTTCAATGCCGCTCAGCACCCCCGTAATATCATCATCATCACATCCACGTCAAGGGCGTATCATCGGAACGGCGTGTGATGGCTGCGATGATGTCAGCCGCGGTATGGTTGATGACGAATGGACAGGGTCGGTTCAGAAAGCGGCGGCGTCTACCACCGCAGTTCAAGTTCCCGTCCATCTCCAACTCCTCTTTCTCCTTCTCCAAACACTAACGCAATCGTGGCCTTCTTGAGCGCCACATTTTTGGTGGTTTAGTGGTGGTAAGACGACCACGACACCCGTTCTCACACACATAGGGGTCATTTGAGGGTTTTGGCGTTCGGTCTGGGGTTCAACGTTGATGACCATATGTTGTAGGTATTGTTTCTATTTTTTTGATTTTTTTTTGCAAACGTATTGGTGAGTTTTGTCAGAAGCCTATCACCAAATATGCTTTACATTAAACTTGTTTTTTTTGTGTTGGCCGCCAATGGTTGTGGCTATTACTCGACACGTGTGCGACGGTAGAAAAGTATAAGCTGTATGAACAGTCGCTTTCACGATTCGGTGTGCGTTCCAGTTCTTTGTTGTTCATCTTTGCGTTTCATGTTCATCTTTACGTTGAACAGTCGAAATGCAAAGTAATTATTCGCAATAATTTGCCATGCATTGTGCACACGACGTGCTCAAACGATTAGGGTATTTAAGTTTGTTAACTACCGTTGACGTTCAGAAGAAGACGCAGTTTGCTGTCAGTTACTCATAGCGATAGTAAAAAAACAGTTACTTAAACTCATAGCGATGTGAGGCAAAATGTATTGAGCGAGAAACATTTTGATGATTTATGTTTGTAAATAACTATGGAACTAAGTAAACGAAATGAAAAAAAAAATCAAATCAAGGTCGTTGAATACCCCAATAATGTGTACAAAAAGAATACCTCTCCCGAACCAACCACAGCAACATTTACTCAATCGTACGCCAGTTGCTGCTGCTTTGTTTCGTTTGTGCAATCAGTTGACACACTTACACCATTCTTTCTGTCCTCGAATGCCCGATGAATGCGATCGTTTTGTTTGACTTGGAAACCGCATTGAGATCCGATTAATGATTTTTAAGCACCACTACAAACACCTTGGCTTGCAAGTGCCCCGTTCCAATGATGATACTAAAATCAAAACTGATAACGTGTGACACCTTATCGAACGTACTCCGAGCCGGTGATGAAAGCGTGGTGGACACGAGTTTCAATCGCTATCAGCGAGACGGTGATTACGATTGTATGCTTTAAAGAACTGGCGCGGTATTTATGCTTTTTGTATCCGTTTGTTTCGTTTCTAAACGATTTAGCACACGGCATTGGCTTTTATTTAACTAGAATCTGTCGTTTATTGCATAGCTAAAAATTGCCATTGCAATTATAATAATTGCACCGATTTTTTTTCGTACATCGTTTGATGTATATGTATAGTTTTATATATCGTTTGATGTATGGCATCGTTTGATCGTAATAAAATTATGCATTCTAAATAATCCTAATAAAATGTATGCTCATTAAAAAAAATAATATTTCACCGTAAAACAACAATAAAAACTATTCGTGTAAATTAATTACTGATTATATTCTAACATCATAAAAGAGTTACACAAACAACGATACGTTGCTTCACAAAATCAACTGAAAGGTGTATTTATTACCTATTCTTTGAAATAGTGTAGAATTCAGATTTTTAACTATTAGTTTTTCTTTGAAAGTAATAATTGTATTGTAAATTTTTGGAATTTAAGTATTTGAAGCGATGCAATAGCAAAACTAAAAAATAAGCAAAGGTCCTGTGTAAATTTAAATATTAAACTACATTATTCTATACATTTTTATGGTTCAAACTCGATACATTTTTATGTAAAAACTATTTGCTTTACACGAAACTGTGAGCGTTAGTGGCATTAGAACGTTTTTGAATTGTGTTTTTATTTTATTTTTTTTTATTGAAATACCAAATATCAATCCATAATAAACATTTAATGTAAATTACATCCAAACACACATACACACACACATTTTAAGCAAAATAACATTAATAAACATACGCCTTTAGGAGTTATCAATTACTCATGCACGATTCCCATTGATTGGACGAATTCCATTAGTTGAAAAGTAATGAATCATAAGAGAAACAGAAAAAATATATGATAAATTCGTTTTAGGTTCTGTACGCTTGATAAAATTCCTTGAGCTGAAGAAACTTGGAATCAATATAAAATGGTTAAAAAAACAATTTTGAATGTTTAAAACACACTTTTCTGAAATAGTATTACAATTTTGTTACAATTAATTTCCCTTGTCAGTAATTTCGTTGATTGGAATAAATAAAACATTCAAACAAAAATGCCACCGGATTGGATGACCGCATTTGCTCTTTGGCTCAAGGGGCGAATACCATTCGGTTAATATTGAATCTAATATGTTTTAAACTTTAGCCACACGAAAAATTCCGTTTTAATTAGAATGGATTTTTGTTACTGTCGCGGAAGCATTATTAAATCTAATTGGCATCGTTTTGATGAATAAAGATGAAAGAAGTTCGTTAACATGGACACTAACCCTTGTTGGAGACTTGGTTGACTAGTTTATGGCCAAATGTTTGCAACATTGCCGCTCAAATTCGCTCAAAGTGGAAATGCGTAAGTGTAACTGCTTGCCGATGACAAGAAATGTCGAATGCTTTCAAAAAGACGGACTCCTTCGATCATTTGCACGCTTCATAGAAGGTCAAACGCTGCTCACACTACTTTACACAGTTTGCCTTGATGGGTGAATGCATTGTACTTTACGTTCGGAAGATGCACGCAACGATGAGTGCGTGAGAAAGTGATAATAGCTCACACTTATCTGATCGTTCTATCGTTTACAACGGAAGCCCGGAGGGTGGGAAAAAGCGTATTAACCGCAATAAACGCAGATTAATTTTCATTTCAATAAGAAGGAAGTAGGAACAGTAACGCACGACATTGCCAAGATTATCTGTTCTAGAGTAATTGTTGAATATTTAAATGAAAGATGAATTTCGCGTATTTATTGAACTTTACGAATGTTATTTGTGCTAAGATTCAGATAAGGAATGAACTGTATATATTGTTAAAATAAATGCATGAACGTATGAATTATAAAAATTGGACAGTCAACAACAGTCGAGTAAAGCCGATTTCACGATCGCGGGAAAAATTATACAATAATCTTGTCATATATCATGTCCGTTTTGCCACCGGGACATTGGTTTTGCCCGTGAAAAATGTATTTTGTGCAACTTGCAACTTACACTTGACGGTAACTGACCGTGGATCTATCGGCGACGTAGACACGTAAAACAAACGGCCACCCTGTGCTGCTCGGTGAGATGAGTAACTTTTATCGTACAGGTTGCGCAATGTTGCTAGCACGTACCGCCACGATACCATACTACGTAGCCCGCTACAAAACAGCACCACTCCAACGATCCTCGCAGACAGACGGTTTGTAATTTTTAATTAGCATCCACGGGTAACATTTCCTCCGAATGATGGTGAGAGAGAGAGAGAGAGGACGCGAGGATGATGTGGGCACACCTCACCATCGGGGTGATAACTCTCTCATATCATCTTTCTGCTTTCATAACCCATAATTGATCACAATTTAGCGAAAGTGCGATGAAAAATGTAAGGGTGGCCGGTGTTGAAAGAGAAAGGTCAAATTTGTGCATTTCGGATGATAGCGGTATGCGCTCGAAGGTATGATGAAAATGAAAATTTTAAACCATCACTTTTCTGCCCATTTCCCTCTGGGCGTACCAATGACGTCATGGATGGGGGTCGGATGGTCGAAATGCCATGCACCACGACCCCGGTCAATGGGGCGTTACGATTACTGCTGCTTGGCTAAGCTTAAACGAATCATATTCGCACCGCACCGTAAGCATTGGGTGGTTTTTCCTCTTTTTTTTACGGATCGACGTTCGCACATCAATGAGTAACGCTTTATTTCCGCTTCTTTCCCTCTCCCTCCGTAGGTTTAAGGCCGGCAAAATCTACACATACATCGGCGAGGTATGCATCTCGGTGAACCCGTACCGCGAGATGAACATCTACGGCCCGGAGTACGTGAACCGGTACAAGGGGCGGGAGCTGTTCGAAAATGCGCCGCACATCTTCGCCATCGCCGACGCCGCGTATCGGGTACTGAAGCAGCGCAACAACGATACCTGCATCATGATTTCGGGCGAATCCGGCGCGGGCAAGACGGAGGCATCCAAAATTATTATGAAGTACATTGCGGCCGTTACGAACCAGGGAAAGCAGGGCGAGATTGAACGGTAAGTCACGCGCGCCAGGATCCGATTCCGGCGTACCGCGCCCATTAGACGGGTATCCGAAAAATGTCTGGGCCTTTTTTTTATCTAATATGTTTCGTTACGATGCACGGTGTCGTACGGTTCCATCGTTGTTGTCAGTAGCACGCAAAAAAAATAAAAACAAAAACAGCTGTTTCGCCGAATACGCCGAATGAAATATTTGTCTCACGCTGTGCGCGAATATTTCCCAAAGCAATCATGAAGAATTTTGCCATTTTTGTACATTTTTGTTCGATTTTATCGGTTGCTCATGCGAAAATTCGCCAAATTTGCTGTTTTAAACGAAATAAGTCTGCACTTTCCCTAAAACAAAAAAAAATCATGTTATTTGAACTTGTATGTTAATAAAAAAGTAAAAAATCTGTCAAAAGAAATGACAAAAGTTGTAAACATCGATTTTCTGGAATTTTACTTATTCATACTTCGCATTGAATAGATTTTTTTGTGAATAAAGGAGACAAGCATGTTTGCAACACTCATTCTATATTTTCATCATCGACAAAATTGTCACGTTTAGCATATCTATGCGGAAAATATGTAAATTTAATATATTGAAACAAATAATCGTTTCGAAAATCGTTTAAAAGTTCCGATATTTTAAATCGGTTTAAATATTGCAGACATAGACATATTTATGAGCGATTATTTATCAACCTTATGATCCTTACAGTCAAAACATCTCTTGAAATTAGTCGTAAAATTAGAAAATATGTGAATCTATTAGGATCAAAGCGTTTCCCATGCTCTAGAAGTGTGGTATGTATTTATAACATTCTAAATTTGGTCCTCAGGGCTTTCCTAATAGCAATGAAGCAATTACGTCCGTTGTCAAAAAAATAATGACAGAAACAAGCATTTTTACATTTGCCCATCATGTTTTCGTTGTACTGGAGAAAAACAACAGGTGGTCGCACAATTCAGTTACGAATTGAATGTAAAAATTACGCGAAAATGTTTTCAAGATGCAATTCAATCTCACGTTTTGTATGTTAGGACTTTTACTCCTGTTCTCTTAAATATTTCTAGTATTTATCTAGTACTCGATAAATAGACTATATAAAGCCATTGACGTTTCACTAAAAAAAATATTATAAATAGTAAAAGTAGAACAGTAAGAACCGAAAAGGCAGGTCTATGACATGCAATACATTTGCCCCGAAGGGTGATTTTTTTTTGCACATTTCAAAATGTGGAGGAACGTTTTTTCGGTATTAAGACAACTTCAAAGATAAACGACTAATTTTTGGTAATTTTAAGCATCTGCTAAAGCTTCGTCCGATCACCAGAGAGTCGTTCTCCAAATGCGAGTATAGATCGAGCCTGGATCACGGCCGTTTTTTTCGTTATATCTTTTAGTTAGCAAGAGAGACGCTTTCACTCGGAGTCGAACACGACGACAATACACAGTATTGTAACAGTTATTGTTGACAGAGCCAATCGTAACATTGTAGTTGTTCAACGTTGAGATTGTTTTTAATTACTTATTTTCCGTCATACCACGACGCATGTCCATTGTCTTTATGATATTATTGAATTAAAACTAATAAGTTTCTAGCTTTTTATGGAACATGTTTTACCCTTTAAAGGTTGTTTGTGCTTTGCATGTAACGAATTCAATTAATATAAGCAATTAATTTTCGCCGAGCAGTCCCAAACTTCTCAAACAATTATCAAACGGCGCATGAAGATGAAATTGTTTTCGACTAATGGATGCTTATAAAACGTCCGTGCATCGTTAATAAGGGCGGATAAATCCAATTTAGTTAAGGAGTTGATTGAATTATTATACGCACGGTCGCGAAGTGTGAGTACAATATGGATTACCCGATGGTAAATAAGGCAGCACGACAAATTAACATGCAAAATTCTGCTTTCTATACCATTCATAAAACAATTTACGACCTAATCTTTAGTGTTAAAGTTTGTTCCATGTGTTTCCTTCCTAGAACGTACTGAATCTTTTGAAGGAATGTGATGTGAATGAAGTGTTGAATTTCAGATACTGTGCAACAGAAATGCCACAAAAGAACGATTGTGCTTGGATGTTTTCAATTGATGCATTGATTAGTTTTTGGCTTACAAAATGCCAAAAAATGTCATGTTTATTGATGCGCAACATTCTTGACAGCACAAGTTTGTGTTCCATTCGCTTTTTCTTGTTCAATTTCATTTTACCCATGAATGAGAAAACTTTAACCGTAACTTTCCTTAACAGGCACCAAGATCAGCCCTTTTTCAAATCTTTCGCAAGCTATTCGCAAAAAAAAAAACACCCGACATTGTTGAAACTTTCTCACTGTAAGCGTTCGACGGAAATCAAGCTTTTATTTTCCCCTAAAAACCTCTTTCCAAACGTGCGGCATTGGGAAGGATACTCGTTAGGCGAGAATTCAGACGTTAAAAGTAATCATGGTTTGACCAATTCGCACACCACACATAGAATGCCGTTGTGCGTACCGGGTTGGGGTGGGAATTGGTTTATCCTGATGAAGAATGTTGAACGATTACTAACCGAATTTCTAACACACAATAAGTACTAATTAATCACACGCGTTTTCGTTTACCGCACAGGGTAAAGAATGTGCTGATCAAAAGCAATGCGATCCTGGAGTGCTTCGGGAATGCGAAAACCAACCGTAACGATAACAGCAGCCGCTTCGGCAAGTACATGGACATTGAGTTCGACTATAAAGGCGATCCGGTCGGTGGCATAATTACCAACTATTTGCTGGAAAAATCGCGCGTCATCCAGCAGCAGAGCGGGGAACGAAACTTCCACTGCTTCTATCAGGTGAGAGCGCTTGAGTGCGAAGCATTTCGAGTTCGCCGTGATGGTGATGACTTGGTTCTCCAACGGTCCAGCACGGGTTTTTAAGAGTCTGCGAATGAAGCGTCATAGATCCCTTTATTTGATAACATTCTTGTGTTTTTTCTCTCTCTTTTCTTTAATATAAGTAAAATATTAAAACTCAGATGTGGAAGATTTCTGCAGTACTTTTTTACATGTAGTGTTTAAAAACATGGCAGCTAGTAAAACGGTTTAAAAAATATATATATATATATTTTGTAAGCAGCTCGTACTTAAAGAACATTACCTACTATTTACGTCGTTCTCCGACCAAGAAGAGAAAGGGATAATTTTCAAACATGTAAATCTTCTTTACAGTTAAAAATTAAAAATTTAGTAAAATCCCAAACGTTGAGGAAACTCCTCCTGGGCCTGGGATGAGTGTAATACTAACGATAGAAGTGGAATTTTGGCATGCTTCAAAATTTCCTCCCAAACTTTTGCCCTCCGGAAAATCCGTTCGTTTTTTTTTTTTCAAGCATCCCTTCGATAACTTTTCTCATTCTTGTAGACCCTTCATAAATTTGGGAGTTTTCTCAATCCTGCAAATGTCTTTTTAGTGTCTTCCTATTTCGTTGTTGTTGTTTTTTTTTTATTGTTCGTCTTTTCACACGCACTTTTTTTTGTTATTTGTCGGTATCGTTTAACTCCTCTCGAGTTTCGTTTGATTATGTGGTGTTCGTCGAATCATGAATTCTCATTAGCAGTTCATTTGTTGACACTCTACTCCACGTGTAAAATTACGAATAAATATAAACACCGTAACTAAAAGAAATTAATTACCTACCCGTAGCTTTTGCGCGGTGCAGCCACAAACGAGCTCCAGGAGTTTGGTCTCGGCCGCGATCCGGCCGGCTATCATTACACCAACCAGGGCAGCACGGAAATCCTCTCGGAAAAGTCTGATTACCGGGCCACCACCGGTGGTCTGCAGGCGCTCGGTTTCAGTGCGGAAGAAATCTCCATGGTATGGCGCACGGTGGCAGCTATTCTGCATTTAGGCAACATCGGGTTTCAAAGTAAGCACATCGAAGGGGCCTACTTGCCTGCGGGAGGGAGAGGAGCGACCAACGTACGACATTAATCCGCCTCCTATTTCACCCATTCAGTGCAGGATGACAACATTACGATTACCAACGGAGACACGCTCGCTAATGTGGCCCGCCTCCTGAAGGTGACCGAACCCGAAATGCGTACCGCGCTGACGGAGCGGGTGATTGCCGCCCGGGGTGAAATCATGACGAAAAGCCACGACACGAAGCAGGCGGAATTTGGGCGCGATGCGCTCGCCAAAGCGATCTACGATCGTATGTTCACCTGGATCATACAGCGCATCAATAAGGCGATTTTGGTGCCGGGTAGCGGTACGCAGAAGCGCTACAACAAAGTGATCGGTGTGCTGGACATTTATGGGTTTGAAATATTCGACCGAAATAGCTTCGAGCAGTTTTGCATCAATTACTGCAATGAGAAGCTGCAGCAGCTGTTCATCGAGTTGGTGCTGAAGCAGGAACAGGAGGAGTACAACCGAGAGGGCATCGAGTGGACGAATATTGAATATTTTAACAATCAGGTATGTCTGTGTGTGTGTGTGAGTTTGGGAAATGAATGTTTACCATTGCTGGTCAGCTTATTGGCAGGATAATTTTACGTTTGAATACGTTCCTTTCACGCCATTATAGCTTTCTAATAATATATGCCTAGATCGTAATCGAGCAGTTTTAATACGTCTGCCTGAGTTTGAAATTATGGAACTTGATGAATATATCCATAGTAAATTTCCGATGCCTTTATTGTAGATCATCTGTGCCTTGGTAGAGCAACCAGATAAGGGTGTAATAGCCATTATGAACGAAGCTTGCCTGAATGTTGGTAAAATTACGGACGAAATGCTGCTGGTTGATATGGACAAGAAATTGTCGCACCATCCGCACTACACCAGCCGCCAGCTGAAGCCGATGGACAAGGAGCTACGGCACAAGGAAGACTTCCGCATCACGCACTACGCCGGTGACGTGATCTACTCCATAAGCGGGTTTATCGAGAAGAACCGTGACACACTGTTCCAGGACTTTAAACGGCTGCTGTACCGTTCGCACGATCCACTGATCAGCTCGATGTGGCCGGAAGGTGCACAGGACATTTCGAAGACGACGAAACGTCCGCTAACCGCCGGCACACTGTTCCAGAAGTCGATGGCCGAGCTGGTGGCGACACTGCTGCGCAAGGAACCGCTGTACGTGCGGTGCATTAAGCCGAACGACATCAAGAGCCCGACCGTGTTCGATGAGGTGCGCGTAGAGCATCAGGTCCGGTATCTGGGTCTGCTGGAGAACGTACGTGTGCGTCGTGCCGGGTTCGTGCACCGCCAGCGGTACGACAAGTTTCTCCTACGCTACAAGATGATTTCGCAGTACACGTGGCCAAACTTTCGCGGTGGAAACGATCGCGACGGGGTGAAGGTGCTGATGAACGAGAAAAACTTCAGCCACGATGTGCGATTCGGTAGGACGAAAATTTTCATCCGTTCGCCACAAACGCTGTTTGCGCTGGAACAGCAACGAAACGACATGATACCGCACATCGTGACGCTGCTGCAGAAGCAGGTGCGCGGTTGGATCGCACGCCAGCAGTACAAGAAGATGAAGGCGGTCCTGGTGATCATGCGCTACTACCGGAAGTATAAGCTGAAAAGCTACGTGCAGGATCTGGCGGTACGGTTCCGCAATGCTCGCACGCTGCGTGACTACGGCAAGGGCATACAGTGGCCCCAGCCTCCGCTTGTCGGGCGGCAAGCGGAACGGCAGCTGCGGATGCTGTACTCCCGCTGGCGGGCCGCGATGATACTGCGCAAATATCCGCGCGACGAGTGGCCTCAGCTGCGGCTACAGATCATTGCCGCAAGTGCGTTCCGCAAGCGGAGGAAATTCTGGGGCCACGATCGTCGCTGGCTTGGCAACTATCTGTCTATCGTGGCGGAAAACAGCAACTACTCGTCGTACAACGCGAGCGTGCGCAACATCAAGAACACGGATCACTTCGACACGATCGTGTTTTCGGCGTTCGTGAAAAAGTTTAACAAATGCAACAAATCCGCCGAACGGGCGATCATCGTCACCGACGGTGCGATCTACAAGCTGGACGGGGCGAAGAACAAATTCCGCAACATGAAGCGCACCGTTCAGATACGAGAGGTACGGTCACTAAGGGCGGCCAGTGTGTGGTGGGAAACCGAGGGTTCGAGAAGGATGGTATACTAACGATGATTTCCCTTACCTTCCCTTAGATCACCTCGATCAGTGTTAGTCCCGGGCGCGATCAGTTGGCGGTGTTTCATTCGCACCACAATAACGACCTGATCGTGGCGTTGCAGGGTGAACACCAGCCACTGAAGGAAGATCGTATCGGGGAGCTTGTAGCGCACGTCGTTCGGCGGTACCACACGTAAGTATCTTTGGATAACAACTCTTACCAATAATTTATGGCATTGAGAATTAATTTTTTATTCAGTTTGAGTGATGAAGACGTTGGTATTTTCAATATTATCTCTGAGCATCATAGATTATTCGCATTTCTCTAACGAATTTATATGTACATCGAATTAGAGCCATCACCTGTTGGAAATGCGACGATTTAGTTCAACCTTCTACCTGTCTCAAAGGAAGGTTGTTGTGAAAAAATTAGCATTAATTGCGACGGATATTAGAGAAACTAATATATTTTATTCAGTTAACGCTAGCAACATCAGAGCGGACGCTAACCAAGAATTTTTACTCGCGAAGAGAAGTCACAATAGCACACAAAAAATATTTTCTTCTTCTATTTGGCGTAACGACCGAAGTCATACCTGCCGTTTAACCAACCGGCTTTCTACTGCCATAGCTGGTTAGTCACTCCTCGCTAGGGGGAGACGGTCCGAATGGGATCATGGTGGTTTCTGTCGTGGTTTCTGGTTTCTGTCGTGTGAAAGACCGGCGCCGCTGCCACTACACCACCGGGCCGCCCGGTATTACCGTGGCAACGGTAAACAAAAATATGTTAATACTGTTTATAAAGCATCGTAGCACTCGTATCAGAAAACTGTCATTTTCTGAAATCTCGCTCTCTCTCTCTCACACACACACTCTCTCGTTCTACATTTAAACCAATCTGGTAGTAGCTAGTTCGTTCGTACTTAATTCAAAATATTGTTTCGTTTCCGTTTACAGCATCTGCCAGCAGGAGCTGCCGGTAAATGTGGCACCCACATTCCCACTGCGCCTGGGAAACAAATCGCGAACGTTAAGCATTGAGGCCGCCATGGGACAGGATGCACCCGAATTTTCGTACGCCGGTACAGTCATCCTCTTCAAGGTTCCACCATCATACGCCAGTCCGTTGGAATCATCCGACACCGCACCGAACGCGTTACCACAGCGATACTAGTAACCATGGTGATGATGATGGTTTGCTCAAACCAGGACGAGCAAACACCCGTTAGCAAGCAGACGCAGAAGTGCCATTCGTAGCGACCGTAGCGACGACGTCGTCAGTCATCGTCCTAAGCACCCAGAAACAAGAACATTAGCTAGCGAACGTAACAAACAACAAAAACTTAATTGATTTCATCAGAGTGTGACATTCCACGTACCATTTTATCGGACAGATATGCCGGAATAAGCGCATTGAATGTGATAATGAAGTAGTATTCCGTTACCGACAAGATTGAGTTTCACACGGGAAAATGAAACATGAAACCAACAACAACCAACAACACGACAATCGAGCGCACGAAACATGATTGTGGCGAAAACTGAAATTGATTGTGGTAACGTCTTAGTTTTGTTTTTTTTCCTTTCTTTTGCTCCTGTAGCGTATTATTCAATTATATTATATTTTTAATATTAATAGCGATAACAATGTTCTTAAAACAGAGCTTAGGAAGCTTCTTTTATGTTGTTTTTGTTTGTGTTGCTGTTGTACGTATTGTGTGATTATCCTTCGGAAAACCGCGTGCACATACATGGTACGTGCGCTTTTTAAACAACGGTGCCTTCTTTTTACGATTGGGAGGGGGGACTCCACCGAACAGGAAGTTGGAACTTCAATCGGGATGCAATTTTACGAGTGCAACAGTGCGGACGGAGGCTAGAACCGCACGATAGATTAAGAGAACCGGAACCGTTCGGAATCGGTGTTTTATACGATTTATGCAATTAAGATGCGAAATAAAATATTCTAAAAAGTGGGGAAAAAAGTGGCCTTTTGGACTTTAATTTTTTTTTTGTTAACACTATGATTAGATTCGGCTCGCTGTGATCCTAATAAAGGCAGTCAGTTTTATAGACAATTCGTGCACTTTATTCAACAGACTGGATGATGATACTTTAACTTAACGAACAAAACAGGAATGGGCATGGCGGGCAGTCGGTTTCAGTTTGTGCCTGTCGATCCAAATCCTCCTGCGCCACGATCCGTGTCCGTCAGTGACGGTAGCTCTTCCAAGTCCGGATAGGCTATCTTTTCGCAGATGAATTGCGCAATACGATCACCCTTCTTCACCTCGAAATCCACTTCGGAATGGTTGAACAGCACAACACCAACGTTTCCCCGGTAGTCCTCGTCAACGACGCCTGCCCCCACATCGATGAAGTTTTTCACCGCCAGCCCGGAGCGTGGTGCTACACGTCCGTAACAGCCTTCCGGTACCTGCACCTGGATGTCAGTCATTACGAGCTGCTTACCTCGGGCCGGCACCGTGTAGTCGTAGGCGCTGGAAAAAAAAACCAAATATTTTAACCTTTTCATGCCGTTTGGATGGTACCTACCATTACCTTTTCAGATCGTAACCGGCAGCCTTTACGGAACCTTTCGATGGTGCGAAAGCATTTTCCGATAGCTTTGCAAACTTAAGGACACTCTTTTGTTCAGGCATTTTGTATAAAACACGCGTCTGTTTTAGCAAGAACTGCAACTGTATGATTCCTTTGGTAATTTGGTTTCTTGGAAATAAATTAGCGCGCGCAAATTTTGATGCGGCTTGAACATACAACCAGTATGGGTGGCTCATGTCAAACATCTAGACAGAAGAGTTCAATGCATCGAAAATGCATCGAAAAATCCAACAACTTGCTCCTATTAAATGCAATATGTGAAGTTTATAGATAACTTCTCGTAAGTGAGCTACTCATATATAGAATTTTGTTATTTTCGTACCATATATTATAAGAACGTTCAGAATTCCCAAAAAATAACGATAGAAACTCGAGATGATCCACATAGCTTTCGAAATTGTATTTCGAATCGAAAACTGAGCTAACCTTCCATCTATTCATTTTTGGCGCACGAACAGATTTCCCGAAGGTTGCCGAAGCTGTTTGAAATCCCGAACTATTCAAACGGGCAAATGTTGACATTTAAAAAGCAGCTCCATAAACAAAATGGAATTTCGTGATTGTATTTAAATTTAGGTGATACCTGTATAAAAACATTAAACATGTTTGTACATATTCTGTTGTCTTGAACTGAAGATATCTATGGCAAAGTAATCATGTTCGTTCCTGTTAATGTTATCAATGTAGAATTTGCTTGTTTATAAACCAGCAGTAATCCTCATTTTTACTTTTTATAAAAGACTCAACTACATTTGTCTTTTCTTTAAATACATTTTTACACGGGTTTGTAACTCTTAAGCACTCAAAATTTTCTAATAGTTTTCATGTAAGAAACAGTTCCGGACAAAACTCAGTATACAAACTGCTCTGTTATCTTCTGTTGCGTTGTGATGAAAGAACCACTAACATAAAGTTTCTTAGTAATGATAAAATTTGTAGCGTTTTAACAAACAAATAAATGCTGAGTGGTCCGTTGGGCACTAGAAACAAAATGTTTAAACTAATTAAAATAACCTACGTTTGTTTTCGATTTAGATTCCGAAGAAACACACCGAAAATAGAACAGCACGTTGAGGCAACATGTCGACGCAAAAGAGTACATTTGTGGTTGGATTATCGAGGACAGTAAGTCGAATCGTATGAAAACATAATTGAGGGAGAGAATTTGGTCGTCAATTCCTTTGGATAGTAGATGGATGTAGCCAGTGAGTTGGTTGATATTGGTGAGCTGTTCTAAAGAGGACGATTGCTGACGATGGTGACCATAATAACAAATCTCTGCTGAACTTTATCTCAACTCAATACAATCAACGATATCGTCGATGCCAATCGTCTACAACTGAGCAATGGTTACTGATTGGAAATGTGACAATCACGGAACAAATGACGAATAACAAGCCGAATCACATCGCTCCATCTGCGACATGGTGATTTCGAGTATTACTAGAAACTTCTTATTATCGAAGAGATTGGGTTCTAGAGTATTCCTACATTCTGTCAGTTTCGTTACATTCGTTGCAACAGCAGAACAGAACAATAGGGTCGTTTCAGACTCTATTTTTGTGCCATACAATTATGCTCTTTCAATACGTAGATAGATTGGATAGATTGGTCAGTTGTTAAAACAGTTTGTGGCAGACTATAACGTTTGATTCATGGTGAACGTACACAGCCTACTGTGTACGTGTACAGCAAAGTTTTCCGAGTTGATCCACTAAATACTAAAAACAGTCTCATCATTTACACACCACCGTCATCTCTACACAGTAGGCGTGATAGGCAAACACTATGCTTGTCAGCTATCAAGGGTTGCTGTGAAAATCTGGAACAAATTTTCGGAATAATTTCATAAACGGCTGTAATCATCAGATGACAAACACAACTTGTCTCTGTGTATAGATATATTTTTTTAATAAAATATTTACTTCTTCATGCGCTTGCACGCATTCGACTCCATCATACCGGCAAATCGGCAAACTGGAACTATCGCTTTCGCTTAACGTGTTATACTCTATGCTTATTCCGTGCACTACTGTTCACCCTATGTTCTCTTAGGATCCTATAAATGACTGTACAGTATTTGTTGCTTTTATGTTTTGTATTAGCGCTCGACTAAACAGAGGGCTCCCCGCCCCTCCTCTCCGGTCTTTCGTTTTCTGTACTATTAAGTGTCAGCGTGTCTTCTGCTTAAATTACCTGTTGCTACGCTACACGGATTGATAATATCTATATCAGGCATTTTCCTCCTCAGGGGGGGGGATAACCGTATTAAAAATTATTTTTTTTACATTATATTTATTCAAACAAGCTACCGGATAGCTTTATAACCCCCTAAAATGAACTCAAACTAGACGTTACATTCTGTTCCCACTGCATTCCTTTTTCACTCCCGCCGCTTCTCAGTTCGCAAATGATATTTGTTTCTTCCACCATGATGGGCTTCCCCGCAGTCGAGCTTTCTAACCATTCACACCCCTTACCAACTGGCTTACGGCGAAAAGTACACATTTGTTTCTTCTTACTTACAGGCTTACTATTTCGATTCGTGCTACATTACATTCATTGATTGTTTGTTTGTGATTTTGTATTCGCTATCTGACTATATAATCGGCAAATCTTTTGGTGTCGTCAATGGGTTGTTGGCCTTACAAGCAACTACACATGTGCAAAACGAGCGACGCTGATGGGGCAGCGAACATACAACTTCCAAATCATACGGAGAGACGAC
>JXWZ01003339.1:0-13106 GCA_000956215.1 Anopheles farauti No. 4
CGCCGAAAGCAGGTTCCTTTGGCCAGGAAAAAGGAAACTCATCGCTCGGTCCAAACGAGCCCGCTGGGAGTGAGTCGTTTTAAGTCGATATAATAAATACACGGCACCGTCGCACAAACATAAAGCCCTCCTCCGTCCAGCGCGGCACGTGCCAGCGGTGCGGCGATCGTTAATGATCGATCGAGCATGGTGCGGGGATGTGCAGCTGTGGCGGCGTGCCAGCGATTCCGGATCATTGGTGAAATTAATGCGGCATACAACGGTGAGCTTGGCTGGTTTCCTGCCCTCGGTGTTGGCGTCGGACGGAAATGAGGAGAAACAAGCGGGGAGAAGGAGTATAGGGTTTATGTCACACGGAATAAATTGGCGAGCGGTGCTGCTTCCGATTTTTGGAGCGATTTGTCGTTGTAGTTTTCGGTTCAGTTCCAGGGTAGGTTTTATGCTAGCAATCTTGACGATGCTTATCCCACAATTGATGCCTATTATTATATGTTTTATAGGTGGCTTTGTGAGCTCGTTTGGTTCAGTTTCAAGCACACAAACACGCTCATGATGCAACGGACAACATGCTGACCGATGGAGGATGAAGATTTGAACCCAAAATCGAAGTCTTCTTACTTAAAATGTCGATTGAATTATGTACGGTAAACGGGAATGTTGTAGAAGAATCTGCTAAAAATATTGTGAAATTTGTTAAAAATAAAAATCAAATAGATCTATGGAAGCTACTGTCAGGATTTAGCAAACGATGGGTACCTAACGAAGAAATGCCACTTTTCAAACCTGTTCCTAGCCACCATACTTTCGCCAGGCCTCTCTCTCTCTCTCTCTCTCTCTCTCTCTCTGCGATGCACTCCTTCCCGAAGCGACCAATCAGCTCCCACGAGGTCACCGACCATGCGGCTCTGGGACTAATTTCAAATCAAGCTGCATCGCTTAGCCAAAAAAAAAAAACATCATAAACAGCCACGAACTACAACCCCTGCGCAGCTGTGGGGGAAAAAAACAAGGAAGCAAGATCGGTCGCTAGATAGATAATAGTTCATTATGCATTTTCACAGCCACGCCGGGCAGTGACGGTCAGATACCTGCGACCAGCTGTTCCAACCACCCGACGAACTATGGGGCCTGAGAAAATTCAATGATAACATCCACCAAACGATAACGTCTCGGGCGAGCGGACATCGTTTCCACTCGCCAGCACACCAGCTGGCCCTGGGCTTTCGTTTTTCCCGCCGCATAAGCAACATAATCGGAGATGAAGATGTCGTTGGGCTGAAATGAGAAAAAAAAATGCATCACACAGAAAGGAAAATCGAGTGGAACCCATCCCAGCGGCGTTTGGAAAAACGCATTTCCCTTCCGTCGTAAATGCATTAGACGTTGTTTTGTGTTTGTCAGCGCCAACGGTTCATTAGTTTAAATTCCCCGTCTGCATTAATTTCGAATGCTACGATTAAGCTGCACGGTACGATGGTAAGATTAACCGCATACTACGATTAAAGCGCATGGCTGGTGAGGTAGCTACACAGCAAATAAAAAATGCAAAACCAAAATCACCACACAAAAGGTCCGGTCGAATGGATTATGCAATAAATTTTTAGGAATCCAATGGCTCTTTGTTTTGATTCGCATAGTTCGACGCGCTTTCTTCGTAAATCTCGTGCTCTTTCCTGTTGCGCGTGCTCTCGCCCACTGTTTATTGGCTCATATTCGATTTTCACCTCCGCAGCAGCAGTAGTAGGCCACGGAGGCAGCGTTCGGAAGTACGGAATTTGCTTCCGCTTTTCCTTCCACCGGTGCGATCTTCTCGATCTCATTTTGATTTGGCAGTTTTGGACGATGAATTTCCCATCCGCGCTGTTTTAGTGTTTTAGTTTAATTTGTTCACACTTGGCAACGGCTCGAAAGCGGCGCACGTAAAGCGGTCTCCTCGCCTCGAGTGAAGAAGAGAGTGATGAAAATTGTGGCCCCCAGGCGTCGAGAGGGAGTTTTTTTTTAATAGTTGCCTTTACAAGGGTGAGGGATGTAAGGGTCGAAGGCTTGGCCGATGTTGAGTTAGTGGCCGTTTGCGATTATGCGTCATTTCACACGCTTTCAAATGCGGTAATAAATCGTTCGGGAGGGCTCGTCTGCCTGCTTCTCGGGGAAACACCCTTCATTGAAACGTTGTGGACATGAGCCAGGGAGGAAAAACGTCACGGTTTGTTTCTAATCGGGAGAGAAAGAGAGAAAGAGAAAATAATCAGTTAAAATTGGCACAAAAAAACTAGACGTTTTAATTGAGTTTTTGCCAACACCTGCCGCCATTTTTTCATGAATTAATTAAAACTTTTAGGACCGTACTAACAATAATTCTCCTACTGAGGACAAACTTTCGTTTCAAACCTTTTTTGTTGTCACAATTCAACTGTGGAATTGCTAATCCGGTGAAAATGGGATATGGTTTTCTTTGAAGTTAACAAACAACTTGTTTCGAAGCTTGTTTTTTCAATCATTAATCACATGTTTCCCTTGTTAGCCACCTTACCTGAAAAACGAATCGTGAAAATTTGCCAAATGACAGGGTTAAATAATTTCTTCCTCTCAATCATAGTATGCCGTGAACGTTAAAGCGTACAGCGGATAGCTTGTTTGGTAAAAAATCGTTTGATAATCGTCTAAATCACGAAGAATATCTGTCCTGTGACTAACCTCTCGAAAAGCAAGATGGCCCATACAGTGGCCAAACCCCGCATTGACACCCGGGCGCCACTGATGTTCGTGGAGAACGTGCTAAAAACGTCCAAGATGGTGCGTGATGTGGAGCGGCAGCGGGAAGTGGATCGGCAAAACAAGGAGCTACTAAAGCGCATCAACTACATCTACCGTACGAAGGTGAGCGGTTACGACTGACGTTCGCACAAAGGGTACCAACTAAATGCGTTTTCTTGCAGGGCTTTCTCAACGTCGACTACGGGTACCGGGTGCACCAGAGCCTTCACACGGATGCCCGCTGCCGGGCGGGACGTGAGATCGAACGTAAAAATTTGGCCCTCCTTGACCGGCTGCTCCATCGGAAGGCCACTGTGGACAGTAATCTACGACGCCACGCCGGAAGGAAAACACCCCGATGGATGCGAACGCCTGCGGCACCGGAGAACGACGGACGCGCCCATCTGCGGATCGATTTTTGGGAACGTACTGACCGGCGGTTATGTCAGCTGACGATCGAGCTGTGCCCGGAGGCGTCGGTCGGTGAGGTAACGCTTGGTCGCGGGAAATTGTTCCGAATCTACGAAGGCGTGATGGTGGTGATTCGGGGCGGGAAGGTAGGTTCGGAGGAAGATTTTCCACTGCTGCATGAAGGGACGACGATGGAGCGTGTTGAGCGTGGCAGTTTCGTGCGGCTGGTGCTGGATGGGAGAGAATATTTCCTGTTCGTTCTGCGTCCGATAGGGTTGATAGAGGGTGGACGCCTTGTTGGGCGTGTTGTGCCGAGTTCGTTGGCAAGATTGGACCTGATTGATTCGTACGGTTCGAAGTTCGGACGATGTAAGGAACCGATCTATTTTGACAAGATTGATCCATGAAGACACTGGTTAAATGTATTTTTTAATTTATTTTGAGCATACATTTTTTAACAGTATGTTGAGTCAGTATTATTGTTACTATAGCTATACGTATGTTCATCACTGTAGTAATTTGACAAGTCCTAATAGCCGTCAGTTGTCAAATCACAGGTCGTAATAGTTTTAGAATTTGCATGTTTATTTGACACACATTTGAACGTATTTGCACATATTAAAAACACATTTGCATAGTGTTTTTAATGTACATCAATCTACTTTAGAGATAGTATCTGTATTTCTGTTTTAAAACGATCTATGTAGACTAAATATCCGGTAAGTGAGAGAAGAAATCCATGCACACAATTGTTTGTGTTGATTGTTTACGGAGCAAGCACCTTCCTTTCAAGGAAAGTAACAGGAATAGCTTCCCATTGGTAAGTGTTCGTATGATTAAGTTTTTCTATTAAATACTGCACATGCACGCTGGGGTTTAAAAACAGTTTCCTGAAAAATCTTTCCGTTGTTTAAATTCCGGAATGAGTTTCATGCTCGATATAGTTTTACGCCCAGCAATATCTAACCTTACATAAACCGGCAGGTAAACCAGATGAAAAAACCTGCCCCATTACTCAACCTAAAAGCCGCCCGAAATTGTATAAAAATTGCTCACGCGCACCGGCGTCGGAAGTGTCGCCTGCAGCTCAGAAAAGTAAAACCCACCACACACCGGTTACCGGAAGATGCGATTGCGCAAATCGATTAACGACAGCACAATTGACGCCCGTGCGCAGAAAACCGGCGACAAACCACCGAAAATCCATCGCGAAGAAAGTTCATCAAACAAACCCAAACGCCAAACAATTGGGGTTGTAATTGGTAAATTGTCGTGACGGTATCGCTTCCGCTCGCGTGCGTTGGAAGAAAGGTGGAAGATGAGGATGATGCACGAAAAAAGAAATGTGTTAAAACAAGCGAAACCATTTCACTGGAGGAGAGGAAGGGCGAACGCGGAGCGCGGTTTAACTTCCACCCAGCTCTGGCGGAACGGTGCGTTTTGCGTTCTCATGCAAGTAGCGAGTATCGGAACGATTGCATCGAGCGCACAGCAGTAAATGACGAAATAATATCAGCCTGAAACGATGCAAATGGATTGCATCGAATTTTGTCCCCATTTTAGTCGCTACAATCACGCAATGAGGGAACGAATTTGGAAAATCATTGCCTGCGTTAGATAATGCTAGGTCCAGCGTACAAGTTCTGTCAATAAATGAAGGAGGTATTCGGTTACAGCGTGCCGAATGACACGTAGGGGTTATGTAATTGGAGGAAATGCTTTTTTTTCTCCTTCTCTTGTACGATCCGCTTGATTGAGCACATCATTGGTTGTTCTGACCTCAGCGGGCTGGTGCTGTGGTTGGAGACAAACGCCGATAAGGAAAATCGAAAACGAATCGAATGTGGGTTAGTAACCGAGTTGGGTATTAGGTTAGGAGCGTTACATGAAGTTGAGGTTAGTTACGAAGGTGTCAATTTAAAAATGCATCATATAATAATAGGGCTCCATTTCGATCGATCGCACACCGATCATGATTTATCAAAACAGATATCCGCATGCATCCGCCGAAAGAACTGTCAATAAATCATGCTCGGATCACCTCGTTATCGAGCCTGTTATTAGCAGTATAGGCTCATTCTGAAACGACTTTTCCAACGCGGACCTATCAATCGAATCGTAACCGGCGCAACGATTGAAGTACCTCTGTCCGCTTGCGCTTGCCCATTGAGACGAACGTAATTTATTTCCATCACGATCCGATCGCATCGCACCCGATTCGACCGTCCTCGAAGAGTGTGCCGGACTCTGCCATGAAACGGGCGCGAAACAAAGTGCGTTCCCATTCCTCGTGGACGATAGTTGGAGCGCTAGTGGAAGCGGTCCCCATGTAAGGGTGCGCGCAGTTTTGTGCAAACACTATTTTGCACCATCCCGAACCCCCGTCTCCCCCCCCCGAGAGATCGTGACCTTGTGACCCGCGATGCGACGTGCGCGTGGGTGTGCGATTGGTTGAATGAATGAACGACGGCGATTTTGGGTTTGATCCCGGTAGGGGAGAGTCCCCGGCATGGTCACGGTCGACACGGGGTGACATCGATTGAGTTGGGAAGGTTTATGTTTTTCGTTTGTTTGTTCGTGGAGAAGCTCTTCCGCTTTACGGGCTCGTAGCTGCAAGGCGAAGGTTTCCTTTGTTATTGACCCAGGGGAGTGACAGTCTTTGCGAGAGCGATTGGGTTTGGTGCATTTGGAAAACTACCTTCGGACAAAGCATGCTGTGTCATAAAAACTGTAGGAAAAATGGAGAATGGAGAATAGAGTGTTTTGTGTCCGTTTTATTTTTAATTTTAGTATTGTTTCGTTAGCATATTTATTTATTTATTGATTTATTTATTTGGTTTAATTGCATGTGTGTACGGGTTTCACAATGTTTATTTTTCAATTTTCTGGGAAAGTAAGACAGAGGCTTGTGTTCTAGAACGGATGTGTAAAACTAGGAGATAAATTAAAACTGATTTTCGACTACCTATTGGACGGCAGTTTTCAATTATTTATCATTTAACAAGTTAAAAAAACGATAAAACGACACATCTTCGGTGAAGGTGAAATCAACGGTTTGATTTCCAACCGCTGTACAGTGAAAAAGGGAAATAAATGCGTAAAAGAGAAATAGAAACATCGCCAACGCGCAAGCGTAAACAGCACAGCCCTGAAACATCGCAAGGGCACTATTGATGCGATTCAAAACGACCGCTAAAGTGTGTGTTTTTTATGTTTGGTTTGATGGTGCAAACAAATTGAAATTATATTCAAATTTAAATTAAAAATTTGTATTTTTGTAAACCTATGAGAACACTTTTTACAATCATTCTCCTTTGAAAGTTTTTTTCGATATTTTGCAAAGGTATTATTCGATGCTTGTCTGGCACTTGTTGCATACATTTCGGCGTAGTTTTGCGTTTGCTTCAAGTACAGACAAAACCAGATTCAGATGAAACGGTTTCTTGAAAGCAATGCGACCATGTTTCAATCTAATTTTATCCTTAGATTTTAATCATGAAATTGTTATAGATTTGAAAAAATGGGCTTTAATTATTTTATTTCTACAGCATTTGAGCTCCATGAAGTATGTTTAGTGTTCGCTTTGGATACAAACGTTTTCGTTTTCGTGTTTTTGCATCGGATAGAAAGAAGTAGTAAAGCCATGTTTATGGCACCACTGCTTCACCACTCAGTAGGGCACCTAAAAAGACACTTAAAATCGATACTAGAAAATCTTCAAATTCTTTTAAAACCCTTCTTTTCGTTCTTTCGTTCGAAACCATCTATAACTCCATCCACCTCGAGCATTATTGTTAATCACAGCGTTACTTTTTATTAATCCAATTTGGTTAAAAGTAACGCAAGTCTTGCGCAATGCCACCTCGTACGAAGCTGGTGAAGAATGACGGCACATCTCGTGCCCAAAGAGCGCCGTTGGCAAGCCGTTTACATTTTCGTCTTCCTGCGAACGTTTCCGTCACCTCCGACCGGAAGGCAACCTTAATCAGTACCGACTTAACACATACTAACACTTACCACGTAAAGTTTCGTTTATAAATTAGCTAGAACTCTAATGGAACAGGGGAGTGGAGGGCGGGACGGTTGAAAACGGAGGGTTTCGCGCGTGAAATCCTTGCTGAGTATTCGTCTTGCTTGGTGAGCAACCAATCCCCGGTTGGTCAGTGAAACCGTGGCCGGCCCGTAATGACCGGCTTCCAGCTGTTGAGCGACGTGTGACTGTTCAGCCCGATCCGGTCGATCTGTTCCTGCGTCACGTCCGGCACCGGTTCCTCTTCCTCCTCGAAGAAGTCGATGATCGGATGATAGTTGTAGTTGATGCGCTGGTGACCGTTGGTGGAGGTGACGGTCGTGCCGGTGCTCCCGGTGCTGACCGTGCTCGGCTGCGGTGGCTGAGGCTGCGGTTGGGTCGCCAGTGGAACGGTCGGGTTTATGGCAGGCGTGGCCACCGGTTGCGAGATGCGAAAGATGTTCGAATGCTGCTGCTGCTGCTGTTGCAGTGTGGTTAACGCCGGCAGTGGCGTAGTTTGCTGCCGTCGGCGATGTTTTTCGATGATATTTTGTGCTTGCGTTTGGGGCAGCTGCTCCAACTTCGGCGGTGGCAGCACGGCGACCTGATTAAGCCGCGTGTCCGTTTCGGCGATGTTCTGGTCGCTGTGGATGTTGACGTTCTTGCGCAGTGGTCTCCGATTCGGTCCACCGACGTTGCCCGCCCGCTTCAGCGCATTCTCCGTGCTGTAGTGAGGGCCACGCTTGAAGGGGATCCCATAGGCGAGATCGTTCGGCGGTGGGCTCAGGTAGGTATCGAGTGTCGGCGGTGCGATGAAGTGCGGATGTTTCGGTTTCGAGACGGCCGGATGCTTCGGCGGACGATCAAACCGCGTTTTGCCCGCGGATGGTGGTGGTGGCGGTGGCGGTGGTGGCACCGCCGGCAAGTGCAACGGACTTTGGTCGTACTTCGGGGGCTTGATGCGCTGGAACCCGTTCGAGAACTGGTACGCGATGTTATCGTCCGGCTCGTCCTCATCGACCTGATCGAACTGGAGCGTGGAGTAGTGATGCTGATGGTGGTGCGTGTTGCGCACCAATGTCGACGCCGACTCGTTCGGGTCCTCGTGGACCTTCGACTTGAAGTCGTTGTAGCTCGTCAGCGGTGGGAACGTTTCCCGGTAGCCATCGATGTGGCACGAGCAGCACGTTGGCACCTTGAAGATATCGACATGCAGTCCGCGCGCCTGGTCCCAGCTGAGCAGACGGTGGTAGTTGTAGATCTGCACGCAACGCGACCGGAAGTTGTCCGTCAGATAGGTGCAGGAATCTTGCGGGGTGCTAAAAGTTGAACGTGAAAGTTGAAATCTGGTTCTTCTTATGCGCCGCATCCATTTTCTCCAGCTTACCTGCACTTTTCCAACCGGAGCGTTTGCGTGTGCTCGCCCGTGTTGACGATGTACTTCCATTCGCCCGTCGCCGACCGGGCCTTCTGGGGTCGGGCGTACCGGATAATGCTCGGGCACATGCTGCCACCAGCTTTCGATGGGTCATCTTCTCGCTTTCTGTACGCACACGCACACACATGCACGTGCCATTTTTGCATGTCAATAGCAGAAACGAAATCGAAATTAGTAGCGTTTGCGCGCAAGAAACTTTCGAATGCAACCACATTTCCCCCATCACACCGTACCCCGCCCCTTGTTACCTGAGTTTCGTGTTGATGCCCTGCGCTATTTCGTCCGGCTCGTAGACGGTTCGGTCCTGGGCGTTCGCCTTGTCGATGTACTCGGCCAGCAGGGCACCGATGGCATGCCGGTGGCGCGTAATGCTGTACATGATCTCGGACCTGCGAATGTTAAAGGGGACGTGTGAAAAAAAAACAACAACAAACAAACAAAACAAAACCACCCAAAACCACAACAAATGACCGGACGGCTTCGTGGGGAAAGTTTGTTTTTTATTTTTGCCCGAAATTAAAGATGGTACGGCACTGCACCCAAGAAGCACGACGGAGAGATAGATTGGGTAGGAGCGCAAGGGGGAGGGAAAGTGTTCCGATTTCCATTTCCGGACTGCTTTCAACGGGCCTTTTAAAAAAAAAGTAAACAATACAGTCGCACAATATGGCCGCTTGATTAGGCGGCATCTGTCAACTGTCAAACGGGCGTTGGTTGCTTTGATTGTGGAGAAGAGGACTCGTTCACCCAATTATGGACGAGATCGTACAGTGATTTCACATTAATTAGGATGACGTTGTTGAGTCGAAATAAGTAATTAAGGGTTTTTTTTAATGATAATTCCAAATTTCACTGCAATTTCTACTTTGAAATTTATAATTTATTAACGCTTGTTACAAAAGTTGTCGTCATTTTCCTTCGCCGTTTTTGATGTGCCAATTGTGGTGCCAAATATTGTGCTTCTTCAAGAAAATGGATCGCAACATGAATTATAATTGGCAAAGGTATAATAAGAATGAGGGTAATAATTAATGTAACTATCTGATTTAAACCCTTTTACAATATTTTATATTTATAGCACAACCACTGGCCTAACTTCACAATCTCTAAGTATGATGACTATCCGCCCTCGTTGAGAGAAGCAACAGGAACTGAAAGGCTATTTTACGGCACACACTATCTGCACATTGCGCAGCCACGTAACGATGCAGTAAAACAACCGAACAGCATCTCAATCGGGTCGCAATTCGCGCCGGTGGTGCGAAGTTGCGATGCGTGTCAGATGCTTTTCTGTCCAGCGCATTGCTCCGGCAAGCGGCACGGTTGTTATAATGCTGGGGATGTAAAATCGATATTGTACCGCACATTAACACCCCGTCGGTGGAGCGGGAAAATGTTGTTAAATAAATACGCGAACGCACGCACGCGCCGTCGGTAGTTTTCTTTGGTTTCCAATGTTCATTTACAAACCACCCGCGGGGCTGGGGAGAATTCGATGCAATTGAACGATTGGACGGGCGAACGCATCCAATTCCGTGAGTTGTGCACGCCAGGCGGATTATTATGCGTGTGCGGGTTGCGGGCCGCGTGAAAGCAGCGAGTCGGAAGTAGGAGAAATGATGAGCCGATACGAATTTGTTGTTTGTTAATGTCACCCGCTAGTAGTGCGGGATGACAGCTGAATGTTTATGTTTTCTTCCCCAAGGCAAGGCATACTATGGCGAACCGTGTGCCCGTAACGAACTTCGCTGTTGGAAATATGGATACATATTGTTATCGTAGCCTAAGCCAAGCGTAATCGATAAAGAAATCGTTCAGAAAAAAAAAAAACGCCGAGATTAAGATAAAACGCGCACTCGTTACGGAACACTCGCGCGAATGATTCATCAACGGCTCGGAAACGGGTATGACGTTCGCATTATTTAAAATGTGTAAAATTCCACCCCAACCGTATGACGTTTGCGGCCTGCAGCACGCACGCACGCGAGAAGCGGGCAACCTTACGCAGTACGGAGTTCAGTCTCCAGCGCGCCTATTACTCGGCCATCTCAATCAGACCGATCTGCCAGCCAGGTTTCCCGGCCTCCCCCCGATCAATCTACGCATTTTGTTTTTGATTACACGCGACGGAAGCCGAGTGCGAGTGATTTAACCGGACCTCATCGAAATGGCAGGGTTGGGTGGTTGGGCGCTGACGCAAACGTAGGAAGAATTATGGCCCGGAAGTGGCACTTGGGGCGACGGAGAAAGCTACTAAATCGTGTCGGCCATTCGTTTCTGGTTCGGCAGCAAGCGCGGAAACTGACCAGATGGGTCCTATTGAGTAAAAAGTGTGGCTCTCAGTACTTAGGGGTTGCTTCACATAACCGAATGTTTGAAGTTTTTTTTTTAGAATATCAAGCAGTTTTAAATCCGTCCTCAATCTTAATCCAACTATCGCACAACCAAGTAAACCGCTAAACTGTTGGAGCGATGAAAAAATTAAACCCCTCTTCAAACACGAGTGCGCGTTCATGCGTTCATAAACATTCGGGTGAACAATGATCGATTTGCAGAATCGAGATCAATCAAGTTTCGTCTGTTACGCATCGTCTGGTGCGCTCTTCCGCCCGAGTCACGATCATGCCCAGGGCCAAATGCGCCACTTCACCCAACCTCAGAACATGCTTGTAAACACACCCGGTGGGGGGAAAAAGGGAAAACGAAACGCGGCTAGAGAGGGTGGGGGGCCTATTAAGACTTTCTCCGATTATTAGATTGTTTTACAACTTCTTCGATTCCTCCCCTCTTCCCTGCGCCCCACTCGTTCGTGATCGAGTTTCTACGCAACCCCGCCGCTCCCTCCCGGGGCGGCCGGGAGTTTCCAACTTACGTGGGATAGTTGGCGACCCGGATACATACGCCGCCGGAGAAGTGTTCGCAGTTTTCACTCGGCAGCAGCGTGTGCATCCCCTGGCCGGACGGCCGGTTGCCCGGTTGCCGTCCACCGATGAGCATCTCGGCGACCGGACCGCCCGTCCCATTGCTGCCCGCCGTCGCGACGGAGTTCGCGTACGCGTCCGCTTCCGTGCCATTAAGCCCGGCGAACGCGAGATCTTCGATTTCCTCCAGGGTTAGCTTGTGTTCCGTGACTGGCGCGGTGGTGGTGGTGGTGGGCGTCGTTTCCGGTGGGTTGGTGGTGGCTGCTGCGCGGGAACTCATCGGGACCGGTTTCGACGACACCTTCGGGAGTGTGACCGGGATGGGACCATCGGACGCCATCGCTAGCTGGTCCTGCTGGCGGCCGGTCGAGTTGAAGGCGGTCATGTTGAGCTTTCGCTCGTGGTACGTCATCCGGTCGTCGGGTTTGTCCTGCGTACGCTGTACGTTGAAACGCGGTAGTGCCTGGACGAGGCTCTCGAAGAACGGCAGCGGTTCGGCCGGTGCTGAGCGGGCGGATTCTTCCCGCGTGGTGTCGATCGTACGCACGGCCGCCTCGTCCTGGTCGTCCACCATCAGCCGGCCGTCCTTCAGGTCGGACACGGTGGGCGACGGGGTGGCTTCCTTCATCCGGAATCCGTGCGGTTCCGAGCGAATGGTGAAGCTCCGACGCAGCAGATGATTCGACAGGACACCCTCGTCCTCGACGAGCGCCTTATCGGCTTCCTCCAGGTGTTGCTGCTGCTGATCGTACAGGAGACTCTCCCGTTTCGCCACGGTCCGGATCATGTTCGCGATGTCGTACACGAGCGGCAGTATCAGCTCCGGCCTATTTCCAAACATCGATTTAACCTGTCGAAAGAGGAGCGAACGAAAGACGGTGGCGGTTAGTAATTGTTTCGACCCGATTTTCGGGATCATCATCCCGTTTCGCAAACTGTTCTATCGGGTCAGAATGTGGGCCACGGTTGCACCCACCTCCCACCGCGGGAAACGGAGGTTTACCGGAGCACTAGGCCAAGAAAAGAATATTAAAACAAAAAAAAAAAAAACCCCAAACGAGAGCAGTAACGTCCAATATTCCAGAGCCCCGTGCCGGGTACCGTTGGGTGGAAATTATGTATTCTCGTGCGTTTTTGTTTCTCCGTTCTGCCGACCGGTTGCGGTTAATTCGCAAACTCCAACCCATTCCAACCGATACGTTTATCGCATTATCGGCTTCAATAAATTGGCCCTCTTCGATTCTAAATTCGCGGCATGCGCGCCCGGATGGAGAAGGGAGGTGGGGTTTTTGCTTTTACACACCCCGGAGGAGCTACGGGCGGCGCGGTGGAGTGGAAGGCGGTAGAATTGCAAATGAGTTTCGCGCTGCGCGCGCGTGGTGAAGAATGGTCAATTTTGGGCAGCCATGCAATGGGGTGATGATTTTTGGAATGTAAATATGCCGGGGTTTATTGGGTTTTTTTATTTTATTTTACAGGAATACACATTACCATAATGGACATGGACGCTTGGTTTTA
The DNA here is from genome assembly GCA_000956215.1 of Anopheles farauti No. 4. Taxonomy (NCBI): domain Eukaryota; kingdom Metazoa; phylum Arthropoda; class Insecta; order Diptera; family Culicidae; genus Anopheles; species Anopheles farauti No. 4. Next base: position 13,052 of record JXWZ01003339.1, read on the forward strand.
TGGGGCGCAGCAGGAGCGAATTTTGCTGGGGAGCTTATGATGAATGGAAAACACC